>JBBMKE010000003.1:16069588-16083895 GCA_037834125.1 Lippia alba
GAGGCTCAACAAAGGTGTGATGAAATTAGAAGAAACTTATTCAAGCTCTATTCTACTTATTGTGAAATGGAGAATGCCAAAAAGTCCACACTTTCAGGATCTAAAAGAAAGCACGACGCAGATACAGTTGTTGGAAGAAGTAGTGTAACATCTTCTACTTCGTTTGGTGGATGGAGCCTATTTAATAAAGTGGTTCAAACTAGGGAAACGATCACCCCAACAAAATCTGAATTGGAGATTTATCTTGACGAGAGATGCCATGATTATGATTCAAGTTTGGCTCCAAGTGCATTCGATGCATTGGATTGGTGGCACAAGAATGCTTACAAATTTCCTATATTGTCCACAATGGCTAAGGACATTCTAGCCATTCCCATTACAACGGTTGCATCGGAGGCCACATTTAGTGTCGGGAGTCGAGTGATTGATAAATATCGTGCCCGGTTAAAGCCCAAGACCGTCGAGATGTTGTTGTGTGGTGGAGATTGGTTAAGAAAGCGTTATGGCGTCAAGGTTAAAGTTGATGTAAGTTATTCTTTATTATAATTATTGATTTCCAATTGAATGTTACTAATACTTACTAATAATCTTTGTTACTTGTTAGGAGGAGGAAGCACCAATAATTATTGAGTTACCAAGTGTTTAACTTTAGAATGGACTACACATCTTGAAAAGGTAGTTTGAAAGCGTTGTTTATATTCTCTAATTCTAAATTTCAGTTGCTCATTATTCTTACAATGTTGTTTATATTCTTTTATTTTAAATTTCAGTTGCTCAACATTGGTTGATGGAGAATTGGATATAATATGATTGTTGGAAATGGAGTGGAGCCTGTTCAAAGTTGCAAGGAGATTTCAATTTTTTATTTTTCAACAGACTTGTTTATGGACTATGGTTTATGTCATATGAATATGTATCTAGTTTTGAATTTGATTATGGTTAATGGTTGCAATTTGTTAGCTGAAAACCTGCAAACATTTGTTTTGTACTAATTTTGTAAAAATTCTGTAATGGCTGCATTATTTTCTGTAACCTGTGCAATGGCTCACGAGTCTAGCCGAACCAGCTCGAGCCACTTGCGAGCCAAGCCCGAGCCAGATTTTAACTGGCTCGTCGGCTCGCGAGCCAAGCCCGAACCACCCACATATACCCCGAGCCCGAGCCAGCAAAAACAATCAAAGCTCGGCTCGGCTCGGCTCGTTTGCATACCTATTCACCGCCAACTAACATTTATCATAGACATTTTGAAAATTAGAACACCAATTTACATTCATCCTCCATTGCATTAATTAAGAATGCATGAGATTAATGTGTGTGTATATATATATATATATATGGAAAATTATATCTGACTACCCTGTATTTAGGTCTAATTACAATCTAGTCCACGATATTTATAAATTACATTTTAGTCCCTATAATTTTGTTTGATCCGAGGTCCCTTAACAGAATTTTGTAAAAGTACATTTATGCCCCTGACGGTTTTATGAGTGTTGCATTGAATATATGACCAAAATTACAAAATAATCCCTAAAGTTTACAAAAATAACAAAACGATCCCTACAAAATATGATTTTAACAACAAATCAGAGGTATTTTGGGAATGCCATAATGGAATTCTAGGGATCACAAACGGTTCTCAAATGTTAGGGACTAATTTGTAATTTTTTAAAAATCGTGGACTGGGTTGTAATTAGACCTAAATATAGGGTAGTCAGATGTAATTTTTCCTTTTTAAATTTTGTTTTAAAACACCCCATATTTGGTTGGAAATTTTAACTGGAAAATTTTAGAGGGGGTATTAGATAACAAACTTCAAAAGTTATATATTATTTATACAAAACGTGAAGGTTTTGGGGTAAAATGCAAATGCTCCCAATTATGCATATTTTATTGATATGCACATAACCAAAATGAAATATAAAAAAAAACTTGTTTAAAATTAGGATGAATAATTAGTCATGAAGTGATTTTGCCAATTTTTATTCAATATGACTCGTTGTTTTGCACATCAAAATTAATGAAAGGTGTAACTCGCAATTTATAGGTCACCGAGGTTCCCCGACAGAAAGTCAATTACGGAATTATTTTATAAAATTAAATTTATAAGGATTATTCATCATATTTAAAAAATGCCCCAATTATTTTAATTGTTTTGTGACACCAAGGACTATATTATTAAATTCATGATTTATATTTATAGGATTCGTTTTGTTTATAGTTGTAAACTTTATGGGTGTGGTTGTAATTTTTGTCATATATATATTCAATATAACATGCATACAAAAAGTTAGAGGTATAAATGTACCTTTATAAATTTTATTAGGGTTATCAAACTAAACAAAACTTCGATGTTGTTGTGGATAAACCCTAAAACGTAATTTCCTGATCTAAATAAATTTCATCGTAATTAGATCTAAATGTAGGATAGTAATGTGTAAATTACCTTCGATGTTGTTGTGGATTTAGAAATGAAAGAAGGTTTACATATTTCCATGAGTTTTTGGTGCGTTACAAAATAGTTCTCATATTTCAAAATTTATGAAAATAACCCTTTTCTTCTCACTTGTTTCAATGGTTTAGCTTACTACATTTCAATTTGCATATATTTACATGCATATTGCAAGAATATTTAATGATTGAAACTTGATATGGGCCGGATAAATTTTAAAATAATCAATTTTTTTGGTAGGTATATTGTTGAAAAGAATAATCTTTAATTTTGAGTTTTATTACTAGCTATTACTATATATGATCAAATCTGAAAATTAAAAATGTAATTGTAGCGTTTTTATAAATTAACTTTTATTCATGCTTTTGTTGTCGGATCATGCATGCTTAGTTAATAAAACATTTTATGCTATAAGTTTCTAAATCATTTGCATCTACTCTCGTAATGAAATGTAATTTATTAAATTATAATATTTCCTATAACATAAGTATGTGATGTATGAATAAAATAATATTGAATAGTTTCATTACCATGTTTCATGTTATTATACTATGTGAAAGGATATAATTAATCCTATTGATTCATGATGAATATATGCGCACTTTTATAATATTTGGAAATGGCTCTATTATTATGTCCATGTTCCCCTCGTTTTTCCTTCTTTCTTTAATTCTTCCATCGCTCTCCTGACCGCTTCAGAATTCCCTATTTCAATTTTATCTCTTATTTTTACACACTACACACATCTAAGTGCATCCATAGCTAGTTAGTTGAGATTACGACCGAGAGTCTTTTATTTATTTATTTTCATATCATGATAAATTTCTCATGTAATCTTATATTATTTATCGATATAATTTGACGTGTTTGTGTAAGTGAAATTAAATATGAAACATAGAATTGAAAGAGGAAACCAAATTGTGAACTTTGTAAAACTTAACTAACCTTGTCCTTCACACAGGCTCCCCCGATAAGGAAAGCCGCCAATATAGTGGGTTTTGAAGATGAGGCAGCAAAAATGATAAATTACCTTAGAGAAGAAACAGATCATCTCGATGTTATCTCCATCATTGGTATGCCGGGTCAAGGCAAGACAACACTGGCGGGGATGGTTTTCAATCATCAAGAGATGCATTATGAGTTCCCAATCCGCATATGGGTTTACGTTTCCGCAAGTTTCACAAAGAAGGATGTCTTCCTTACCATTTTGAAAGCGTTCAAGGACAATCCTCTGGAGATGTACCACAACAAAACTGGTGAAGAGTTAGAAGAGCTAGTGTGCACTGAACTGGAGCGAGGGAAATTTTTGATCGTCATGGATGATGTGTGGACGCCTAAGGATTGGAACGATCTCAAAAAAGCATTCCCAAATAAGGGTAAAGTTATGCTCACCACTCGTAATGTTGAGGTCGGTCGGTGTGCTAATCTTAAAAGAGAGCCCCACCGATTGCGATTCTTAACGCATGAAGAAAGTTGCAAGCTGCTCTCTTTGGAGGCTTTAGGTATGGCCAAATTCCCTCCGGAGTTGGATCTTCTCGGGCAAAAAATTGCAAAACAGTGTGATAGATTACCACTTGCGTTAGTGGTGATAGGAGGCATTCTGTCTGGAAAGTATTCACCATCTGCTGGGATGAGTGCGGTGGAAGCAGCATGGGAAAAAGTGTCTAAGAGTGTCAGCACCTATCTTAATGACGAACCAGAGGGACGCATGAAGAAAATCATATCATTGAGTTACAACAAATTGCCTTACCACTTGCGCGCCTGCTTTCTCTATCTGGGGATGTTTCCTGAAGACTCTGAGATCCCTGTCTGGAAATTGATTTATTTGTGGATTGCAGAAGGGTTTATACAGCCAAAGGAAAACTTGACCTTGGAGGAGACAGCAGAAAACTATTTGGAGGAGCTAATTAACAGAAATTTGGTGAGATCTGAGAAGGTGGCAACCGATGGAAAATTCAAAACATGCCGCATCCATGACATGCTGCGTGACTTCTGCAAAGCTGAAGCTGAGAATGCACAGGAGAATTTTCTCCAAGAGATGAAGTTGTCTAGTGATGGAGGTTTTCAGCCTTCGAGCATACACAAGTTTCGCCGCCTCTGCATTCATACCAATATCTTGGAGTTCCTCTCTTCAAAACCAAGTGGTCCTCGTGTCCGCTCATTTGTTTGTTTCCCCAAGGATGCTGACCAGTTAAAGGGCGAAAATATTTCCGATATCTTCACTTATTTCAAACTTCTCCGAGTGTTAGATATCAAACCCATCAAATTGCCCAAACTTTCCAGCGACTTGTACAAATTGTTTCATCTCAAGTACATCCACCTTTCCTTCAAGTTAGGTTCCCTTCCAAAAGCCTTCTCCAAACTGTTGAACATCCAAACTCTTATAGTTGACACGACATCTAGCACCCTCAACGTCGAAGCAGACATTTGGGTGATGATTCACTTACGACACTTCAAGACTAAAGCGTCCGCTACTTTGCCCAAGCCAGGAAAAGGCAGCGAAGGGGGTAAACAGCTTCAAACACTCGGTACAATTTCACCAGAAAGCTGCACAAAAGAAGCTCTTGACAGGGCACGTAACCTGAAGAAATTGGGTATTCGTGGAAAAATAGCACATTTCCTAGGCAAGACCGGATCGTTTGATAGTTTGGCGAAATTGGCCGAGCTCGAAAAACTGAAGCTACTGAATGGTGCAGATTCTGATGGTCAAGTTTATAGCCTTCCTCCACACTACAGTTTCCCTCCAAAACTGAAGTGCTTGACCTTATCCGGTACTTCTCTTGAATGGAGGCATATATCTGTTCTAGCTTTGCTCGGGAACCTCAAGGTGCTTAAGCTCAAGGATAGGGCATTTATGGGGGACCAATGGGAAGCAGATGATCATGTTTTTCGCCGTCTCGAAGTGTTGTACATTGGACGCACGAATTTGAGTATTTGGAAAGCTTCGGCCGATCATTTCCCTAGACTTAGACAACTCAAGCTTCACAACTGTACGGAACTTCTACAAATTCCACCTGAGCTGGCTCATATACGAGACTTCACGCTGTTGGACTTGAACCTCTCTAAACTTGCTGTGCCCTCAGCCAAGAGTATTCATGATACAAAACAAACTAATCGGAAAGAAGACCCGACTATAAATGCGTTCAAGCTATCAATTTTTCCTGCTGATGAATGATCCCAGCTTCAGAGGTGAGTACAAATTTCAAATAGTTTTCACATTCCTTGATATTTATATTCTGCCATTCGAAGGAGTAATTTCACTGTAGATATTCTATATATGATTTTAATTCAGGTATCCTAAAAATTATTATTCTTGTCATAACTTTAAAATTTAACAATTTTCGTACTTTTCGTTGCTTCGTTTTATGTGTTGACAAAAGGAAAACTGTGAAACATGCATGAAAGTTGAATTTGGTAGCTGAAGGAATAATGTTGTGATTGTCGCGTGTTTTATTTCGTTGACACTTACTAGAAACTATCGGAGTACGAAATTTGATGAAAAGAATTATCTCGTACATAACAAAATAAAATAGATCATACTTAATTTCCCCTTACGATAAGTTCCTTAGTGTGATACTATTGGATTGAAAACTAAACCCGAAAAATATGTCTAGCACAATATAATTATGTACATTTACACTCTTACAACGCGGCTCTATTTCTATAAGAACTAATGACTCACGAGTCACGACCTGTGCAGGCATATCCTACAAGCTGCCTAAGAAATTATTGTGGAGGGTGTCTAGTCCGTCGAGGAGAAGTTTCCGATGTTATCTGAATAAAGGTTGCTCTTCTTTATGTAGAACTACCCAAATATTGCGTCTGTTGTGATTGAATAATTACTTGTTTGTTTCCCTACTTTTGTGTTTGGCACAGTTTTATTTCTGAGGTTTGTGGCGACTATAAACTTTGTTCTTAGATCTTCATGTTGTTATTTGAATTTTAATAATGTTCATTTTCATATTGAGTGGATTTGTATTTCCTTTGACAAATGTTTATAATTTATTTCCTGAATTCCACTTCGCGATTTTGTAATTGCAAAGTTCATTTTGGCTTCATAAGTGTAATTGTTACGCCTCTCATAAGTGTTACGCCCCAGGCGATTGTAAAAGTATTTGCTTGGTTGGTTTAACTCACTTCAAAACGTTAGCAGATTAATTGAGCGTTTTTAGATATATATTAACTAGCACACGACTTGAGTTAGTTGATAAGTTGAGAATTGTCAAATATATATTAACTAACGCATGACTTGGTTTCTTTTCGACGTGGGATATGCTAGTATGGTTGGACTCCATATAAATTTTCGGGGAAAAATGCAAATTCGAGATACTATCTACTCCTAAATTGCATTTTGTGTGTGTGTGTGTTTTTCCTGCCGACAAATATGATCCACTATAAATAAAAAATATATCTATTTGAGGACAAAACTCACCGAAAAAAACCATGTGTCCGCCAAAAGATCTCAAACGTGGCATTTTTAATGACCAGAGGCGGAGCTACCCCCTAATTTTTTTTAAAAATTATTATTAGAGCAAATGATAAAAAAACATTCCGTAAAGTGAGTTGTATAAGGTTTTGGTCCCAAGAGTGACAAATGACTTACTTTTGGTCCCATAAAGCGGCATTTTGCTCGATTTTGGTACCATTGACCACTTTCCGTCCAAAACAGACGGTTGACTGTTAAAAAAGTGACTTTTTAGCCCCTTTTGGTTCTTTTATATTTTCAAAACTATCCCAAACTATTTAAATTGTATATTTTCACCCCAAATAAAATATAATATATAATATATATGTGATGGTGTCGGAAATGGTAATAGGCAAAAATCAACACCAATCAATTTCTATTTGTGTGTGTGAAAGGGAAGACCATCACTGGCGCTGAGCCTCAAGAACTGGGTTCCCAAAGAGCATGGATTCTACCAGCTATGATAACACCTTAGTGAAGAAGATGAAGCCGTAAGAAGATTAAGTGTGCAGCAACGGAGTTTTCAGTTCAGTGTATGAGTGGCTTGTGCGTGAAGAAATGCATTGTAGCCGGTAAAGATTGCTTGAGGAGGGTGTAGTGACATTCCTCTATTTATAATTTGAGGATGAGGGTATTTGTGTAATATTACCCGTGTGGTCCTGAAACAATGTTGCCCAAGACACGTGTCGAAATGTGAGGGTCCGAAAGTGATTTTGGCGTGTCACTATCACCGTTCAGGCGGTTATGCCAGGCTGTTGTGTCAACGGAAGTTAGGGGATGGTTATCCCGAGCGATGAGGCGCTCGCAGAGCCAACGAGCGCGGAGCGCTCGAAGAGGAGTCCCTTATGAGGAGGGTTGCAGTAAGAAAACGACAGACGTCACAGGCCCGAGGGTTAAATCACACGAGGGTGAGCTTGCGAGGGGAGTAGCTTCCCTGGTAGTCCTTGCAGTCGTCGAGGCTGGGCATGGGCCACGAGCCTCAGAGTCCCGAGCGTTTCATTAGAGCAATGGCGGGGTCAGAAACGAATCTTCCACGATCATGCCACGTGGACGGTGTAGATGCGAGCGTATTTTGGGTCCGTCATTTGCCCCCAAATTCCACAGTGCAGCTCGAGCGTACTGCGGAATTTCAAGAGTTTCTGAGGGATTTCTAGAAGGCAGAGAGTCAAAATCCGACAGCTGTAGGTCTAACGGAGCGTTTCAGCAATGGGCATTTCCTGTCGGGCATTAAATGTCATCTTGTCCGAGGTTACTTTTTGGCAGGCGCATTTAATACAAAGTGGGAACGTGGGGTTACCAACGCGGGAATGATTGCTTTTTTGAAATTTGTAGATCCCGTACTGTATAAATAGGATTTTCGAAATCCTTTGCCATTTTTTACGCTTTCAAATACTTCCCAAGCATAAGAATTCTCTGCAAATCCCTTGCATAATATCTGCAACTCCCAGCAATCTTCTCAAATTTCCAAGTCCAGGTAACTATTTCCTGAGAGATTTCTACTACTAACAGTAGATTATAGGTTGTGAAAATAGTGGTTTGAGCTTTTAAGCCCTAGGTTTAGATCCTTTTCTGATTCTTAAACTTGAAGATTTTGAATTTATCTCCATGGCCGGTGAAAATTCTCCCAACACCTCCGTTGTGAGCGATTTAGCCCAGGAAATTAAGGAAATGTCTCCGCAAACCTCTCATCTCCGGAGAAATAGGAGGATTCCGGAAGCGGTTCCGGCGAGAAGGGTGGAGTATGACGATGAGCGCATCCTGGTGGCACTGCCGGTGGCTAGCACCAGTGGTGCTGGTGGGATGAAGAGTTGGATGCAGCTATCCGAGGGATGAGTGAGGAACTACCAGATAATGTGAACGAGTTATTTCAGCAATTGGACAATACCGTGTTGATGATGCGGCAAGGGGAGAGAGCTCTTCCGGTGACAAATATGGCGGTCAGACCCCAAGATCACAGGTGACCGTTGCGTTGAACCTTGAGAAAGTAGGGACTTCCGGTCGTGTGGCAGAAGAAGAGCCCGCAAAGAAAAAGCAGAAGGGGAAGGGACCCTTGAAGCATAAGACTGAGAAGCCTCCGAGCCAAATTAAATCCACGATGACCCAAAAGGAAATGGACAAGTTGATGGATGAGACTTACTGGGCTCCAGATTTGTGGGTTTGCACTGCAGCCGAGGACGACTGAGCCAACGATCCGCCCGAGGGGTTCATGACAGTATACAAGGATGCCATGGAACTGAGAGGATTGAGATTTCCCATTCCACGAGAGATGAGGGATATACTTAACTCTCTAGATCTATATCCATCGCAGGTTTTACCCAATGGGTTGGCCCTTATCAACTCTTATATTACCCTCATGAAGGCGACCGGACAGGAGCCTTCGGCCGCTAATTTTGTTAAACTCTTCTAAGTGGCCAAGTCTTCACGCTCGTCGCCAGAAGTGGAATTTTTACTACATCTTCTCCAAAAGATATATGAAGATCATTCATTGCTCGAAGGACTCTCTCGGAGAAACTTGGAAAAGCAAATTCTTCTTCGTAAACGGACCTGACGAGATATTTGGGGTAACCAAGAGGTGGGTCGCGCATGGTGACGGTCCTCTGGTAAGGAAAAGGTCTCCCACCCCAGTCCTTGAGAGCTGGGCCAAAAGTCTGGCTTTTGCGATGAAGACCCTCGGTAATTTCGTGGAGACAGAGGAGCTTTTGTAAAACGAGGAGCCTTTATTTCACTTTAGACTCTTGGCTCATCTGAGGCTCATTGCGAATCCCCCCACGGAGGTCATGAAGAGAGATGGTTAGACTTCTAGGAGCTAACTTTTTGCTAACTTACTGATTTTCCATACCGTGCAGTTGTGATGCTCGTTTACTTTCAGTACTTTACTTGCTTTCCTCTATTTTTTTTCTACCTTGAGCATTGTTCTAACGCTCGTTATCTGATGTCTAATGCAATAACTGAAGTACTAATGGCAGGTAAAACAGCCGTGAGCATCGTTGCCCTCCTGAAGGCAAAAACTTCGAGCGCTAACCCTCCGTGAATACACAGGCTCCTCCACCCCCCACGGCGGCACCCCCGAGCGATGCTCAGGAAACACACGAGGTTCTCTCGGCCACGGAAGGTACCGAGGGACAGGGCGCTACCGTAGATTCCTCGAAAAAGAAGTGAAAATTGGTGAAGGCTGGGCAAACTGGCGAGAAGAAATCTCGAGGCTCTATTCAATGGGTGGCCATCGGAGAAGGAGGAGTCGCTCGCCCGGATCCTGCGAGAAAGAACCGGAGAATGCTTGACCCGAGGCAAGTATCAGGCAAGGGAAAGAAAGAGCTAAGTGAGTTTCTTGAAACTACGAATACAATACGATAATTGAGAGTTTTCACGGTCCTTCTTGTTTGGAAAAAAATTTATTTTCTGTTGCGTTTTCTTTACTGTTTCCAATACTTATACATGCGCAGTGAAAGTACACATACAATCAAACAAGAACATATAAAGAAATGTTGCCTTTTATTCGTTATTTTATTCAAAGATTGTCTGTAATTTACATAAGAAAAAGTACAAAGCGGATATACAATCGGTTTTTAAGTGTACTATTCCTAACACATAGCAAGTTTGATTCTAGGCCTGTCTCTTCATCCCGCCAGATGTTGCGATTCCTAGCTTGCAGATGTTCCGATTCCTGCAATGTTCACACTCCAGTTTGTCCCGCATTCCGTGACCCTTTGGTAATGGGGGGTGTCAAGTATCCCACATTGAATTATCAATTATGTGGTGTTCAATATATAATGGCTTGGCAACCCTCCCCTAAACAGGTAGCTTTTAGGGATGAGGCCATGCTCATTATTCAACATAGACAATCAGATTGGGGAAGAAATCTTGAATGTATTCATTCTCTTGTGTTACAAAGTATACAAAAATACAATGTATAAATAGGAGGGAACGCCTAATCACATTCTTAATTGTACCTTAAATTAAGTCCCGTATACAAGGAAAATATAGTCAAATATAATCTTTCCAAATATGAAAAGATCCTTCAACACTCCCATTCAAGTTGGATCATCGTGGTCGTGTATGTTCAACTTGGATAACAACTTATTGAAGGCTTGACTGCTCACAGGTTTAGTTAGGATATCTACCAATTGATCCTCTGATTTCACAAATGGGATGAAGCTTAACTATCCCAGTTTCATTTTTTTCCTTGATGAAGTGTCGGTCAACTTCCACATGTTTTGTTCGATCATGTTGCACCGAATTTTGGAAGATATTGATTGTTGCTTTGTTATTAAGAACAACTCAACTGTTTCTTTTGTAGGAAACCCTATCTTGTCGAGAAGCTTTCGAACACATAAGATTTTAACAATTTTTCATGCTATACCACTGAATTCAGCCTCAACACTAGAGAGGGCTACAACCTTTTGTTTCTTGTTATTCCAGGTGACCAGGTTTCCTCCCACAAATGTGAAGTGTTCGGACGTGGTCCGTCTGTCTACGATACTTCCTGTCTAGTCAGTATCTGTGTAGGCAGAGATTCAAGTGTGCCAATTCTTAGCAGACCACAACCACCTTCCCGGTGAACCCTTCAAATACTTTACAATCCTTAATACCGCTTCCATGTGATCCTTGTTGGGTTATGCTGAACTAGCTTACAACACTCACGGCGTTGCACTATCTGGTCTCGTATTTGCTAAATAGATCAACTTGCCAACAAATCTATATATCGTACCGCTCCTTGTCCGTTGGTACTTAATCTGAGAAAATTCCCAAGTGGTGGCTCTAGGCTATTGGAGTCTCCACCGGTTTACAGTCGACTATGGAATGCCTTCAAACTCAGCGAGCACTTACAAAGGTTCTTATATTTATCTCACTCTATAGAGACAAGGGAGGTTCAAACTTGCGACCTTGTCAGGATCAAACCCTGCCATGCTCCACTTACCCAACCCCATAGAATAATTTTGAAAACATGTTGGTCGATAGATTGGAAATGCAAAATAAAAAAAGGAAAATGAATTCCTCAAAAATTGAGTATATATAAGAATAATAAATATTAATTGACATGTAATTTTATATTTTTTGTAGATTCATTTAAAACAATAGCATAATAAAATATAGACAAAATTAACAAAAAAAATGTGTAAAAATAAAATAATAAAAAATCAACAAATACAACAAAATAAAAGTAAAACACAATAAAATAATTTGTTCAAATAAAAAATAAATCAGTATTAAACTATAATAAAAGTAATAAACATAAAAGAATCGGAAAAAAGAGTATGAAACGAAAACAATAATCAGAATGATTAAAAACTAATAATAGTCAAAAATAAAATAAAAATTTATAAACAAATCATGTGTTGATAGAATCATGGAGACTTGTTGTAGAAGAAGAGAGATAGCCCCTTGATAAGGAGGGAGAAGGAAAGTCGGGGCAAAAGGTAGCCTTTATATGCATTCAATTACTTTAGTAACAAATCTTTTATTTGAGAAAAATCTTTTATGTGCCGGTTTTCATTAAAAAAAATCTTTTATTTGAGAAGTAATTTAAACAATTTAATTAGTCTTTTTTATTTGAAATATTTGAATTTAAATTTGAATTCATAGTAACTTTTTATGGGAATATCCTGATTTAAGTCATCAACCATTAAAATATAATTTGACATAATTTATAGTATATTTAGAAAAATTAAAAAATTATATTTAATATTAATCTCAATTAGCACTACTTATCAATTAAAAATAATTCAAAATTCTAAGAATTTACCATTTAGTTAAAATTATATTAATTTAGGTCAAACACACCTTTCCTATATAGAAGTATAGAAGTCGGTCCTTAAACCCTCCTCGATGTAATTGCAATTATAATTTACAACTAACCATTCCCACTATTACTATATCCTATTTAATAGTAATGATTAGCATTTATAATGACACGGTAACACAAAAGGAAAAACTCCTCATATTTACAATATTAGTATTTCACATTCAATATTGATGATACAATTTTTTTCTTGAAGCACTAGCTATAGACGGGCGTCCAAAATTATACAAATAGATAAAGAGAAAATTGATCATGGAGAATAATTAAACTTCTAAAATAGTTCCTCTCAATTTACAAAGCCAAAACAAACGGAAGTGAAAATTTTGGTGATGGTGATTAAACAAGGCAATAGCAAAGGGGCAAAAAATTATAGCCATTTTCATCCAATTCTGCCATCTGCAAAGGTAAGGAAACAGTTCAAAATCTTAGCAACATGGTAAGTTCAATGATTCCAAACCTATTTAATTTTGGTAAGTAATTCTTTTTTATTTAGTTTCTTTGACTAGTTAAAGCGGATCGCAGTCAAATGAGATCTCAGCCATCAGATGAGCCGACGAATCAACTGTCCAGATGAATTTCCAACACATTTAATGCCCTTTACTGCTTAATAAATATAAATTTAACTGAAATTTGCACCATTTTTGCATTCTTCCATCTTTGTTCCGAATACTCCTTCTCATGCTACAATGGAGTCTCAAACAATGTATGGGATTGAGTACCATAATGCCCTTCCTCAACCAAACAAGAACATGAAACTTGAGATACTGGATGGTCATGATCATTTCTGCGTAGACAACTTCTCATCATCATCTAAAAGCTATCTCCAACATTTTCATCACCTTGATCATGACTACCTTCCCGTGACAGCTTCTTCGTTGCTTACTCCCGATATGCGGAGAACACAATCCGATGTTTTCTTTGATCCTTTCGATCCCTTCTGCAATGCATACTCAAGTTCGACGCCCTTCTATTTTCCTGATCAGTTTAAGCCTTATGAGGGTAATTATGGAATTCCTGGTTCAGCCATGCCGAGCTCACAAGGTGGCGATTTCTTGAGTTTTTCAAACATGACTAACAGCTTTGAACTGCCATGATCATCCTAAGCCCTTAAGTTTTGTTGTTCCTGATGAGAGCTCGTGTGTAAATGGTGATCATAATATTGTTGGCGTTCCCAAAACAGAGAGAATGAAAAGAATCAAAATCAGTAATCACAGAAATAATAGAAATAGCAAATTTGAGAGTCAATCTTTGTCGACTAAGAAGTCGTTGTTTCGGGGACGGAAGAAGTCAAAATCTGCAAAAGGGCAGTGGAATCCTGAAGAGGACAGGTGGGAAATGAGAATATGTATATGTTTCTTCAAGTTTTTATTCTTTCTTGTTTATTACTTTTTTTTTTCTTCTGTTATTTCTATAAACTTGGATGATTAATTGTTTGATTTGCAGGCTTTTAGTCCATCTTGTAGAAAAATATGGGGAGAGAAAATGGTCTCATATTGCGCAGATGCTTAAAGGAAGGATAGGGAAGCAATGCAGGGAGAGATGGCATAATCATCTCAGGCCTGATATCAACGTATTCTATTCTAATTTCCT
>JBBMKE010000003.1:16083995-16115581 GCA_037834125.1 Lippia alba
ATATAATTTTGGATATAGCAAATTTGATTTGGTTTAGGATTTGAAAATACTAGATCAAATCAAATAATATCTTTTAAAGAGTAAAAGATTTGGGGGGACGAACCTAGCCACCTTGAGAAAGGGGCTAGGCGTGACAAATCCGAACCCATCTAGGGTTCGGCCATCCCCCCCTTGATTGCTATATATAGGGAGCTTTGCTCCCCCTTTGAATGATGATGATCTCTTGGTTCATGTGTTGAACACCTTTCTTTTATCCACATTCATATCAAACCCTAGAAATGGCCTATCCACTACTAACAGAACTAGCATCCTCCCTTAATAGATTGTGATCATATTGGTCACTGTTCTCTAGAGGGCTGCTTTCGTGGAGTCTGTAAAGAATCGATAAAACCAAGAGAGGGGTCAAGCCGCTTAAAGAGCAATTTTGGGTGGCTAAATTGCTTCAAGAAAGAAAAATAGAAAAGTAAGATTCATTTTTCCTTCCGTTTAAGTACAAGCATCACGAGTTGATCCGATTTTTGGAAAAAAAATTTAAAACTTTCGTTGTGTTTCTTACCGTTTTTCCAACAGTCTCGATATCTGCCTTTCGCCGTGCTTCAACATCGAGGCCTTCCTGCGTTCTCCACTCTCCCGCTCTCTCAACTGGTTACTTTTATGATTTTCTTGTACTATCACTGATTCTTCCATTCCTTTTTCAGGTTTTCTCTTCGGTTCGCGAACTTGGCTGGCGGCTCATTCATCTGTGATCATGGATATCCCCAGTTCATCCGGCACTTTAGAGGCTTTATCTGAGGAAGATTTGATTAGTAAGACAAAAGCTATCTCCATCACTGCTACTGAATCGGAGAAGCTGCAAATTCCGTCTTCTTCTTGGGTGTTTGATTCTCCTGACTTGTCCCTCACTTTAGTTGGGAAATTATGCTCCAAAAGATCTGTGCGCTGTGATCCCTTCCGCACCTCCATCAACAGAGCCCTAAATCCTGTGAAGGGGCTTGTGATAACTGAATTGGGAGAAGACAAATTTTTGTTCAAGTTTAATCACAAGCTTGACCTACATCGTGTAATTGAAAGTTCTCCATGGAATTATGATAAGTACCCTTTAATTCTCAGTACCATCCCAGAGGGTATGGAACCCAGTAATGTGAACCTGGATAGATATGATTTCTTTGTTCAAATCCATGGCCTACCACGAAGCTGTCTCAATGATGATATAATTCCTATGGTAGCAAATAGGATTGGGGTTTTCCGTTCTATCCCACACAGCCCTCCAGGGATGAGATCCGATGAATTTATCAGAGTTCGGGTTGGAATGCTAATGTCGGAGCCACTGGCATGTTGTCTTACTCTGAAATCTCCTACGGGAATAGATATAACACTCTCATTCACCTATGAATATCTCTCCAACTTCTGCTACCTCTGCGGTCGATGTGACCACACTGATAGAGTTTGCTTATTTAGCTATGAAGATGATTTCATCGACCCCTCACCCAACTTTCCTTACGGGCCCTGGCTCCGAGCCTCTACTTCCGGAGCTACGGTGATCGAATAGGGGATCATTGCCCATGCTACATACCTTGTTCCATCTCTCACTTCCCAAACCTTTCAACATCACCAAAAAACTCCTTCCCAAGAAACTCCTATTCGATCCTCCAATAAAGCTATCTCCTCTATCTCTTATTCCTACATCATTCCCTAACACCGCCCCCCAATGACAGATTATGGTAGCCATATACACTCTCTACAGCTTACACAACATCATAAGTCCACTCATTTCTCTCCATCTTCTAATCAAAATTCCAAACCCCCATCCATTATCACTGACTCTCGGTCCCCTTTATCTACTTCCCAAAACATTATTTCAGCACCTCTCCCCATCACCACTGATCACATCTCACCCCAACCTGCTACAGCTAATAAAGTCCGCCCTCACCCCTCCACTGATCAAAATGAAAGCTTGAGCCCATCCCATCAACGTCTCAAAATTAGGCCCCCAGCTTCTGAAACTCCCACTCTCTACTCTCATCTCCCAACCGACAACCCGACTGTTACTTCCCTTCAATCCCATAATACTTCCACCCAATCATCATTCCTTGACTACCACCTCGTTAATATACCCGTCCAATTCAGCCTTCAGAAACCCATTCTTACTCCCACACGAAAATTGAAGAAATTCAGAAAAACCTCCAACACTCAAGCTAAGCTCTACATAACTGCCTCCCCTCAACCACAATTCTCTCACACTGTCTCATTACCTAATTCTTCTCTTCCCTTCCAGGATATTACTAATATATTGGCGGAGACTGCGAGCCAGTCCCGCCGGAGCTAATGAGTTGTTTAAGTTGGAAGTGTCAGGGCAAGGGGGGTCCCTGGCGACTTTGTAATTTGCGGTCTCTTGTTTGGACCATAACCCCTCGATCATTTTCTTATCTGAGACTAAATGCAAATGTCGTCGGCTTGATTTCTTAAAGTTACAGTTGAATATGAATGGTATTAATGTCGACTCAGTCGGGAAATAAGGGGGCTTGCGATGCTGTGGAAAAAGGATATTGGTGTTTCTTTCTTAAGTAGCTCACAAAACCATATTGATGTTAGGGTAGAAGCTAATGGTACTACGGGTCCTTGGCACTTCACGGGGTTCTACGGTGCCCCGGAGAGATAATTCAGTGGCGTACTTGACAGCTTCTATGGGACCTTGACCCACAATCTCACCTCCCTTGGTTGGTTAGTGGGGATTTCAACGAGATCCTTTCGAATAAAGAAAAGGAGGGGGAAAATGACAGATCCTGGAGTCAGATGGTTGATTTTGAAGAGGCTCTTCTTGACAGTGGACTCTCGGACTTAGGATTTGTTGGCTTTTCGTTCACTTGGCTCCGAAATAGGGAAGACCCGGACACCAACAAGGCTCGTTTAGATCGTTCAGTGGCTTTTGACTATTGGAGATGTCTTTTTCCCGATGCTTCGGTGGGGCACCTCTCAGCTAGCTGTTTCGATCGCTGCCCCATCTTTACTACCCTCAAAGAAGCTCTAAACCACCGACAGAAGAAATGCCCATTTCACTTTGAGGCTCATTTGGTGAAGGCAATGTGATAGGATTATAAGAGAGGCTTGGGAACTTCCAGTAGCTCACTCCTCAGCTGAAACGGTATTACGCAGCAGCGAACAATGTCGTGTGAGACTTATCAAATGGAGCAAAGCTAATCACCGAAAGGAGTGGGTCCTTATTGCTGAGCTTGAGAAAAGGCTTAAATGGCTACGTAAGGGAGTAATCACAGCAGCTACTAAGAGAGAGGAGCTCTCAGTTTGGACCAAATTAGGAAAATTAATGGAAAAGGAAGAACTAGCATGGAAACAAAGGTCGAAGGCGTAATGGCTTCGGGAGGGTGATCGTAACACTCGGTTCTTACATTTGAAGGCGAAGCAACGTGAACGTACGAACCATATTGATTCTTTGAAAGATTGTCATGGAAATACCCAACCCTCAGAGGAGGGAATCAGACGGGTGATCAAGGCTTACTTTGGCGATATCTTTACCTCTAATGGATGCAATGCTGAGGAGATTGATGGCGTGATATATGGACTTAATAGAAGAATCACAGATGACATGAGCCGGCAGCTGACCTCTCCTTTCCGAACCGATGAGGTAACTTCTGCTTTGAAAAGCATGTACCCTCTTAAATCCCCTGGCCTGGACACTCTTTCAGCATTACTGGAATACTGTTGGTCGTAATGTGATTTTCTGTGTCCTTAATTTTCTGAATAGTGGGTCTTTTGATCATAAACTGAACTATACTCATGTGATTCTCATTCCGAATTGCAAATCCCCTGAATTAATTACTCATTTTCGTCTCATTTCTTTATGTAATGTGGTTTATAAAATTGGTGCCAAAGTCCTTGCTAATAGATTAAAGCCGTTAATGAATTTCATTATCTCCCAGAGTCAATCGGCTTTTATTCCTAATAGCCTTATTTGTGATAATGTACTTGTGGCTTTTGAAATTAACCATTTTATTAAGTGAAAAAGTACAGGAAATGAAGGATTATTTAACCTGAAACTCGATGTGAGTAAAGCATTTGATCGCGTTGAATGGAGGCTCCTCGAAAGGGTGATGGTCAGGTTAGGTTTTCCTTTGATGTTCATAAACGTATTATGATGTGTATGACCTCGGTTTCCATATCTTTTCTGCTGGATGGTAACGAATTTGGTTCTCTAGTCCCGGGAAGGGGAATCCGTCAGGGTGACCCCCTCTCCCCTTACTTGTTCCTTTTGTGTGCAGAAGTACTCTCTATACTTTTGCAGGACTTGGGACACCATGGAGTTCTCACTGGAGTTAAAGTTTGTTGGGAGGCCCCGTTGTCTCTCACCTACTTTTTGCTGATGATACGATGATCTGCGAGAAAGCCACTCCTGAGGTGATGGAGGGAATTAAAAGTGTGTTGGACACTTATAGTCGTATCTCGGGGCAGAAGATGAACTTTCAGAAATCCTCAATGATGTTTAGTGGTAGCTGCCCATTGGAGACTCAGGAGTCTTTGGCGCATATTCTGGGAGTGAGAAGAGTTGATAAACTTGATTTATACTTGGGCTTGCCCTCGGTGGTGGGTAGATCAAAGAGGGAAGTCTTTGAGGATGTGATTTCCAGAGTTCGGAGGAGAGCTAATGGATACTCTGAAAAATTCTTGTCTAAAGCGGGTAAAGAGGTTTTGATTAAGGCAGTGTTGCAAGCCTTACCCTCTTACTCTATGAATGGATTTCTAATGTCGGACAGTGTACTAAAGGAGATCGACTCTATTATTTCTCGCTTCTGGTGGAATAACGGGGTTGATAGAAAGATCCATTGGGTGGCGTGGGAGAAGTTGAGCCATAGTAAGAATTCGGGGGACTTGGTTTCAGATCGTTTAAAGCTTTCAATATGTCAATGTTGGCAAAACAACTTTAGCACATTTAGACTCAACCAGAAAAACTCATTAGTCAGATCCTGAAAGCAAAATATTTCTTGGATTCTAATATTTGGGATGCGCAGTTGGATCGTTCGCCATCCTTTACATGGCGAAGTCTCCATGCGACAAGATACTTGGTGGCAGTGGGTTCTCGATGGCGTGTTGGTGACGGTACTATTTGACGTGATCGTTGGCTCCCTTCACCACCAAATTTTTGTCCCACTTTTAAGCAGGATGCTTTCTTATATCCAGAATGGGTTTCCGACTTAATGATACCTGGGCTACGGAAATAGGATGATGAACTGATTCACAATGCATTCCACGAGAATGATGCAAAATTAATCCTCGGCATTCCTCTGAGTTCGGTTAGGTGTAATGATGCACTCATGTGGCACTTCAACAAAAATTGGAAATTCACTGTCAGGAGTGCCTACCTCTTGGCGAAGGACATAGCTGATGGTGGAAGAGCTATGTCACTATCCTTCGAGTCGCATGGAATTTGGAAGCATATTTGGCGGCTGAATGTACCTCCTAAAGTGCGTAACTTTCTATGGAGATGTTGTAGAGACATTCTTCCAACAAGAGAATCTTTCTCGTCACCATTGTGGTAATGATCCTGGTTGTTCCATTTGCAGATTTCACATCGAAGATATAAATCATGCATTCTTCGAATGCCCGTTCGCCTGACAGGTTTGGGCTTTATCTTCTATCCCTTTGAGCTATACTTCGAAGCTTTGCTCAAATTTCTGCGACGGTATAAGAGGCTGTTGTGCAGTACTCCAGTTTTGAGGTTGAATGTATGGTGTTAATTATGTGGAACCTTTGGAATCATAGAAACAAACTAAGGGCTGAAGGTGTGTGAGTCCAGCCCCATGTTATTCTGGAGAATTTATTGCAGTATCGTGTGCAGTAGATTCACGTGGAGGATGCAGCTTTGCAAGTTGAAAATACTGCCTATACTACGAAATGGATAAAACAGGATAACGATTGGATCAAGGTTAACTTTGACGGTGCAGTCTTTTCGAACACAAATGAGATCGGAATTGGTATTGTTACTAGAAATTGTGATGGTTCTTGTGTGGGTTGGTAAATGGATAGAAGGAAGAACATCTTGGATCCGGTAGTGGCGGAGGCGTTGGGTGCTCTCTCGGCTATTCGCCTTGCTAGAGATTTCCATTGGAACAAAATTATTATCGAAGGTGATTGTCTCAACATCATATGGAGTCTACAGAGTGTGGAACCGGATGCTTCTGCGGTGGGCAACATTATCGAAGAAGTGAAGAATCTTAGTGCCTCCTTTGATGCTGTTCACTTTTCCTTTATTCGTCGTGATGCCAATTTAGTGGCTCACACTATTGCTAGAAATGCAGCTTCGGCCTGCGTTGGTTCAAGTGATGTTCCTGCTTTAGCTTTTCGCTTTGTTTTGTCGGACATTTGTTAGTTTAGCCTTCGGGCCTTTGGCCGTAAAAAAAAAAAGTTTCTTTACAAGGGTAATATATTAAATTTCATAGAATAAATTAAAATTTGTTATATGAATCATATCAACTTGAAATGTTATTGATTATATGATTGATAGATGAGACTCAATAATCCAATTTCAATTAAATTTGTACATAATAATAAAATTTAATTTTTTTAGGAGGCGGGGTGCCGACCCCTGCCCCATAATGCTTCCGTCTCTTTATCTATTCTATATTCAGTTGAAAAAAATAAAAAGAGAAATTAAATTTTTTTAGACGAGATTTTTAAAATTAATTAAAAATACAAATATGAAGGAATTCAGTATAATACATAAATTATTTAAATAAAAATAATAATAGTTAACATTGAACAAAAATGTAAATAATATGGAGAATTAAAAGAATTAGGAATTAAATAAAATTGAATTTATTTAATATCCTCAAATTAGATAATTAAATTAAACTAAAGACTAGTTAACTAGTAAATTTTTTTCTAAATAAACTAAATAGTTAAATTGGGTCAGAAACAATTATATTAATTCCAAGCTATATTCTCGAATGAGGCCGTCCAAATGTCGTTTGAAAACGTCGTTGCCTGCCCCATTGCAGAAAATAGAACAGAAGAGACTTCTAGGTGGCTCGGCTTCAATAATGTATGTCGAACCCCAACGGATGGTCGAAGTGTGGGAATTTGGATGTTATGGAATGCAGACAATATTCATGTCTAAATTCTGGAAACCACACCTCAACTAATCCATGCTCGAATAGGCCCTCGCCTTGGAAAGGATTGGTGTTGCATCGGGGTTTACGCGAGCCCCACCCCCCGAAAACGTGAGGAACTTTGGAGGGATATTCGGCGCATCAGCAGCACCACTAGAACTGCTTGGATGCTTACGGGGGGCTTTAATGACATACTCAGACCTAGTGAGAAGAGTGGAGGTAACCCAACTTCGTGGAACAAATGTGAAGAATTTATGAGGAACATTGAGGAATGTGGGTTGCTAGATGTTGATATTAAAAGGCCACGTTTTACCTGGCCTAGGACGATTATCGGTGGAAGGAAAGTGAAGGAGAAATTGGATAGAGTCCTAGCAAACATCAACTGGACTAGTAAATTTTCTGATAGTGTGTCTCGAGATGCATTCGGACCATCATCCTATCCTAACTGATACTATAGGGATGAACTGAGAGCTTGGTATCCGACACTTTTGATTTGAGGCAATGTGGGCAAATCATCAGGGGTGTGAGAATCTGATCAAGGAAATCTGTGAGAACAAAAATGGATTGGAGGAGGCTATTCATACCCTCCCGGACAAATTAAGGGCTTGGAACAAAATCAGTTTTGGTAATCTCTTTCAGCACAAAGGACTGATCAAGGCTTGACTGGGTGGTATCCAACGCATCCCGGAGCATAGATGCATAAGGATATTCGTACTCTTGAAATTGAGCTCATCAATGAGTATAATGACATTCTCAAACAGGAGGAGACATTTTGGTACCAAAAATCTGGGGTAAACTAGCTTAAATTGGGAGACTGCAATACAAAGTTCTTCCATTTATCCACTCTGACTCGGAGAAAATGGAACAAGATAGATACTCTCTATATTGATGATCAATGGTGCACTGATGTGGATACTCTGAAGGCTCAAGTCCATGATTTCTACCTTCAGTTGTTTTTTCGGATCTCCAGAATTCCAGAGTTAATCTCGCTAGGAGTCCCACGCAACGTGCACTCAGTGAAGATGATATACTGTCCCTATCCCAAATCCCTACTGAAGAAGAGGTTGGAAATGGGTGAAATCGATGAGTGCTTATAAAGCCCCCGGACCAGACGACCTGCAAGCATTCTTTTTCCAGCGATATTGGGCTATCGTCGGGGATTCACTTCATGAACAACTGACGAACTGCCTCTGTTGGAAAACGAGTTCAAAAATGCAACAAAAATTTAAATTTTTTTCCAAAAGATAGATCATTGACTTGTCATTCTCATACTATATCGTAAGATGTTCAGAAACTCACGTAGGTAGAAGCTTTCTAGTGATGCCAATACCGCCTGTTGGACACCCTTCACGCGGAAAGTCCCTCGAACGGTCTTCAATAAATCCCAAAGCAGCGATCCTCTAAAGCGTATCCATATCAGTCGCAGGACACGATCAAGCTAGGGAGAATACTAATTTTGTGGCTTGTATTTAGGTTAGGATTTTGCTTTGAAAACTTTTCTTTTATTTTTTCTCAAAAACTTAACTCTTCTTGGACGTTGGTCTAAAGAATGAGAGAAGCACCCCCACTAGTATTTATATTAGTGGGGCTGGATCCACATGGGTTCTCCTAACCCTAGTGGACTTTGTTTTCTATCACTTATTAACTCATTTAATTATTCTTTTAATTGGAAAAATAAGTTCTTAACTTATTCTCCAAGTCTAGCAAGATTCAACTTTCTCTCTCCTGTAATAGGAAGTTTGACTTTTTAACTTTCTTAAAGTTAAAAGTCAATAGTCAATAAATAATTTAATTCCTAGTTAATTATTTATTGGGTTAAGCTTTTATTTGAGAAATATAGTCTTAACAATTAATTCAAAATGCATTAAAAGACTTAAATTAATTAATTATATTTAATTAATTAATTTTAGAAAAGAATTCGCGTATGGAAAATTCCACACGCACAAAATGTTGATCAAAGAGGGCATGATGAATCATGCCCCGCCACGTGTCACGCCTTGGGCGTGAATGCCATGTGTCGATGACACGTGTTAAGAACACGTGGCTTACACGTGTAAAGTCCACGTGTCAAATCATATTAACATCCTACCATAACCGTCGTATTCTAGCATTTGTGTGTGACTCTTTAGGTTCATTATTTGATTACCAGTAACAATGATTAATTAATTCACTTAATCAATTAATCACTTCACAGATTACACTACCGTAATCTAGCAATGTGTGTGTGACCCCTTAAAAATATTACACTTAAATCTTTAAATTTGTATTGATTGAGGCAAAAAGTGGAGTTAAAAATCTCGATCCTCTCCTGGGTCGACCACTTGGAATTTATAAGTTGGAAACTTGGCTTATAGCTCGAAATCCTGAGATGAGAAAAGAAACATGAGCCTTAGGGCCAACTCGGTACTAGTGGGGGTGGTACCTGAGTTGGCACTTCGGCGCTCAAGTTAGTGTTCAAGTGATAGAGGTCGAGTATGAGTGCAATAAATGACGTAGGTCGGAGTTGTTACATTTGGAATAAATGCGGGGTATTTATAATGAGTAAAAATAATAATAAGCTCGGACGACATGTGAGTGTGCCTCAAGTTGACAGCTGCCCTACTAAGTGGTGGATTAATTGCGTGGTCAGCCACTTTATCCAAAAACCACTAGTGGCCATAGCGTTGACGGGAAGCTGAGCTGCATGATCGAGTAGCAAAAGTAGACATGTCCAGCCGAGGGCGTATGGTCTTGAGAGAAATGGAGGAACTGGACCGAGGTTCAACTCGAGGTGAGTCCATACCACGTCAAGTATAGTTAATTATAGTCAGTCTCTAAGTACAGATTGCAGCATAAAATTAAAAAAATTAACCAAAGTTAATGGATGATATTTTCTAATATTCATTAAACTTTTTGTTGTCGTTGAGCAATTTCCAAATGAAAATAAAAATTAAGTGTAAGATGATATATGTAATTTAATTTAAAAATGGTGACGAATTATAATCACCCTGTGTAATAAGTGATTAAATATAATTAACCCATTAGATAATATAGAATATGACCCAGCAAAGACTCACAATCCTAGTCAAACAGAGCAAATCTAGAGAGAAGGAGAGAGTGAGAGAGAGAATGGCGGAGGCAGCGGTGGAGTTCCTTCTTCAGAACCTCCAGCAGGTCCTCACTCGCCACTTCAATTTGATCAAAGACGCCGAGATCCATGTCCGGAAGCTGGAGAATGACCTCTCTATCTTCAAATTCTTTCTTCAGGAGCGGAGGAAAGACGTCAAACTTCAAGAGCTCCTCCGCATGATGCGCGACGTCGTTTACGAGGCCGAGGACATCGTGGATGACTTCGTCGCTCAGCAATTCATCAATCAGAAATCAGATAAAGGCAAGTTGAAGATTTTCAGCAGACGTACCATTACCAAACCAGTCGAGCTCCACCACATCGCAACAGTTGTGGAGGCAGTCAGCAGTAAAATCAATGACGTATATGAAAAGATCGATCGCTTTGCTAGCCTCAACCTAGGAGGGGAAGCTGCAGTTGACCAGATTGAGGTAAACACTTCTATCTTGAAGCTTTTGCCTTTTTATGATTATAATTGTCAATTCTGTACGTTTTTTGTAACTTTACTGTCTTCTCATTTTAAATCTACTGATTTATTTTCATCGACAGGTTGACTACATTTTTTTTGATGAATTTCTGATAAGATTTGCAAATTTCCTAAATATCAAATTAACTTTTGTGAAAAATTAAGATGAAATCTCTTGAAACAAAAATAAAAATCAATATCAGATAATTGAATCTCAAAGAAATAATTATTACTCTATTGTATTATCTTGGTTAAGAGTTTGTTTGTTCATCCCACTAGAGATAGGATGAATAATTAATCATTAAGTGAATTTTTGCCAATTTTTATTCAATATGGGGTGTTTTGCGCAAAATTTTAGTTTATACCCGATTTGATCGAATTCAATCAATCAAAAAGACAAGTGTATTACACTTACTATTTGATTGGTCATTCTCTCTAAACTTTCCACCAATCATACGGCAAGTACAAAATACTCGCCCCCTCATTTCACCGGTTTGACCAAACTAAACTCGAGCTAGAATTATCTGTGTTTTGCACATCTAAATTAATGAAGGGGTAATTTTAAATCTCTCACCTCTACTGTTCACATTTTTATTTTATTCCCCATAAAATTATACTACATTAGAGGATATAGATACTACATTATGTCATATTTATACTACATTCTGTGAAAATTATACTACATATTTGGAGAGTTAGAATATATTCATAATATTTATGAATACACTCTATTGCTAAAATTATACGACATTATAGGATATAAATACTACATTATACCATATTTATATTATATTCTGAAAAAATTATACTTGGAGAGTAAAGTAAAAATATGATGCTCAATTGGAGAATTAAGTAAAAATGTGATGTCCAATTAAAAATTTTTCTGTAATTACTCAATTAATGAAAGGGGTATATCGCAAGTTGTAGATCACGGAGACCTGGCCGACAATAAGTCAATGGAGATAGGATGATTCTTTTATTAATATTAAATTTGTACGGGATTATTTATCTTCTATACTATTATATATTTATAAGCGTTTATAAGCTTGAGATAAAAATAAATAAATAAATAAATATATATATATATTTATTTATTTATAAGCGTGAGATTCCTTTAGTGGGTACTTTGGATTCTTACTCTTTTTTTAATTAATTTATTTTTCATTCATTTTGTTCTTTTAGATTTTTGTTTATTTTTTCTTGTTATTCCAACAAAGTCTACTTAAATTCTCTTTTTCTCATTTCACATCAATTTTCAAATATAATTTTTATTTTTCAACTCAATTATTTAATTATAATTAATTACTAATATGATATCATCTTATGCCATTTATTTATTTATTATAATTTAATAATTATATTAAAAATTTATAAATATATATTTATATAAAAATTTATTTAAAATATATTCAAATAATGATAATTTTTTATTCTGCATAGACATTGAGTGTACGCTAGTACTAGTATTAAATTATTTATAGAACCGTGTCTTAGAATGGATTTTATTTATCTATACTATTATATTAAGCGTCAGATAGAAACCGTTTTGGTGTCTTCGACTCTTGGACTCTTTTCTTTTCTGCCCCTGATTCTTAAAATATTTTCTATCGTGCGCTCTTTTCTTTTCTTTTCATACTTTTAAATATTCATTTTTTTTTAATTTATCTACATATTATCTATTAATCTCAATTTTCTCTTTTTCTTTTCTTCTAATTTATTTACGTATAATCTCTTAACTCCAATTTTATCTTACATCATATTAATCCTTTTGTATTCTTATTATTATTTTAACTAATATGATTCTAATCCTTTTTTGTATTTTTAATTTATTTTTATTATTATATTAAGCATCAAACTTATTTAATAATTATTTTACTATTATTATTATAAACTTTTAATTTAACAAAAAAAATTTGATGCACACGCATCGAGTGTGCGTAATTACTAGTACTCCATTATTGCGCGCCCAATTGCGGTGTTTTGGACTTCTTTTTTATTTTATTTGTTTATTTTTTCCAACAGAAATTGTATTAATTAGTTGTTGATTATTTCCACTTTTATCTAATCTCACTTTTATTTTATTTTTTTATATTCTTTTTATTTTCTTCCTTTCTTATATTTTTTAATTTATATTTTAATTGTTTCCTATATATATATATATATGTGTACATATATTGTAAGCACCTCAAGTATGCGGAATTAATTGGTGTGGAATTAAAAATGAAGGGGAGATTTACATTCTCGATTCATGAGTTTTTGCTGCATCACAAAGTAATGTCTCATATTTAAAAATTTACTAAATAACCCTCTACTTCTTTTCATTTGTTTTAAATATGGATCAATCTTTGAATAGTATCAAAAAGTTAAAAAAATTCCTTTTCACTCCCAAGTTTTGAAAAATTTCCCTTTCACTCCCCAACTCAAAAATGAAATTCCTTTTCATTCCTCAAATTTTCAGAATGTTGTATCAAATTTCAGAAGTCACTTAACTAAATCCCCAAATGATGTATTTTTTTTCACAAAATGATGTATATACATCATATTGCCAAAAAAAAATAGATCATTTGGATATTTAGTTACGTAATTCTTGAATTTTGATACAACATTCTGAAAAATTGGGGAGTAAAAAAATATTTTGTTTTTGAGTTGGAGTGAAATAAAAGTTTTTCAAAATTGGGGAGTGAAAATAGAAGTTTTGAGGAATTTTCCGTTTAAAAATTTAGTATCATATATTTCAATTTTATATAATTTCAAATTGCAAGAATTTCTAATGGTTGAAACTCTATGGTTTCCCACCACAAGAAAGTAAATATGGTTTGCATAAAATTTTTAACAATCAATTTTTTTGGTAGGTATGTATATTTTTTAAGAGAATAAATCTTTAAGTTTTCGTTTAAAAATTTTATGAGCAACCAACTGAAAATAAAAAATCTAACTGAAGTCCTTTTTTTTTATAAAATTCTTTTGTTCATGTATTTACTGTCGGATCATGCATGTTTAGTTACTAATCCAAATTATACTATTGGTTTTAAAATCTTTTGCATCTATCTTGTAATAAAATTTGATTTGTTTAATATATTCTTGAATATAGCATAAGTACGTGATGTATAGACTATAGATAAAATAATATTGAACCTTTTTAACTGCCATGTGTTACATCCTACTGTATTTTGTCTAACTACCATGCATGTTTTCATCTTATTTTATATTGTGAAAGAATATGTTTACACATAGTAGTAATTCACCATGATAATATGAACATGTACTTATGATCTTCCAAAGTTGCTGTATTATTATCTCCATGTTCCCGTGGATTGTCCTTCCTTCTTTTGTTCTTCTATTGCTCCCTGGTCGCGTATCATATTTCCTATTTCAATTATATGTTTTATCTCTTATTTCATTCATTCATATTTGTTTCCCAAGAACAGGCTCCCCGGCTACGGAAAGCCGCCAAAATAGTAGGTTTTGAAGATGAGGCAAAAACAGTAATGGAATATCTTAAAGAAGAAACCGATCATCTTGATGTTATCTCCATCATTGGCATGCCAGGGCTTGGCAAGACAACACTGGCAGGGATGGTTTATAACCATCCAGAAATGCAGTATGAGTTCCCAATCCGCATATGGGTTTATGTTTCCCAAAGTTTCACAAAGAAAGATATCTTCCTTAAAATTTTGAAAGAGTTCAAGGGCAAGGAGGAGACATACGACACCAAAACTGATCAAGAGTTAGAGGATCTAGTGTCCATTGAACTGGGGCGAGGGAAATTTCTGATCGTCTTGGATGATGTATGGACGCAAGCGGATTGGGAGAAACTCAAAATTGCCCTCCCAGAAAAGGGTAAAGTCTTGCTCACCAGTCGTCAAATTGAAGTGGGTCGGTGTGCTAATCTTCATAGAGATCCCCACGAATTGCGATTTTTAACTCCTGAAGAAAGTTGGGAGCTGCTCTGTTTGGAGGCTTTAGATAAGCGCAAGTTTCCCCCAGAATTGGAACTTTTCGGGCAAAGAATTGCAGAGCAGTGTGATAGATTGCCACTTGCGTTAGTGGTGATAGGAGGCATTCTGGCCGGGAAGCATTCACCCTCAGATATGAGCAAGGTGGAAAAAGAATGGGAAACAGTGTCTAAGAGTGTCAGCACCTATCTTAATATAGAGCCAGAGGGACGCATGAAGAAAATTATATTGTTGAGTTACAATAAACTGCCTTATCACTTGCGCGACTGTTTTCTCTATCTGGGGATGTTTCCTGAAGACTGTGAGATCCCGGCATGGCAATTGATTTGTATGTGGATAGCGGAAGGGTTTATACAGCAGCAGGACAACTTTACCTTAGAGGAGACGGCAGAAAGCTATTTGAAAGAGCTAATCAACAGGAACTTGGTGAGACCTGAGAAGGAGGCGGCTGATGGAAAAGTCAAAACATGCCGTATCCATGACATGCTGCGTGATTTCTGCAAAAGAGAAGCTGAGAAAGGAGAGGAGAATTTTCTCCACGAGATGAAGAGGTCCAGTAATGGAGGTTTTCAGCTCCCACTTTCTGGCGTTGAAAAGTTTCGTCGCCTCTGCATTCATAACAATATCTTGGAGTTCCTCTCTTTAAAACCTAATGGCCCTCATGTCCGCTCATTTGTTTATTTCCCCAAGGATGAAATCCAGAGCGAAAATATTTCAGAAATCTTCACTTATTTCAAACTTCTCAGAGTTTTAGACATCAAGCCCATCAAATTCACTAAATTTTCACCCGACTTGTTCAAATTGTTTCATCTCAAGTACATCCACCTTACCTCAGATAACCTTCCTACAGCCTTCTCCAAGCTGTTGAACATTCAAACTCTTATAGTTGACACGACATCAAGCACCCTTGATGTCAAAGCAGATATTTGGGTGATGATTCACTTAAGGCACTTCAAGACTAAAGCATCCACTACTTTGTCCAAGCTGCCAGGAAAAGACAGCGAAGGGGGTGAAAAGCTTCAAACACTCGGTACAATTTCACCACAAAGCTGCACAAAAGAAGGTCTTGACAAGGCGCGTAACCTGAAAATTTTGGGTATTCGTGGGAAAATAGCAGATTTCCTTGAAGGCAAGACAGGATCGTTTAGTAGTTTGGTGAAATTGACCGAGCTCGAAAAGCTGAAGTTACTGAATGATGCAAATTCAGATTGTCAAGTATATGTCCTTCCTCAACACTACAGTTTCCCTCCAAAACTGAGGTGCTTGACCTTATCTGGTACTCGGCTTGAATGGAGGCACATGTCTATTCTAGGTTTGATCAAGAACCTTAAGGTGCTTAAGCTCAAAGATAGGGCATTTATGGGGGACCACTGGGAAGCAGTTGATGGTGGCTTTCACTGTCTCGAAGTGTTGTACATTGGACGTACAGATTTGAAGTTTTGGAAAGCTTCGGCCCATCACTTCCCTAAACTCAGCCAACTCAAGCTTAAGAACTGTGATAAACTTGAGAAAATTCCATTTGAGCTGGCTCATATACGGACGTTCAAACTGTTGGACATGTACCTCTGTAGACGTGCTGTGCCCTCAGCCAAGAAAATACGCGATGCAAAACAAAAGAGTCGCGACGCAGACCCAACTATAAATGCGTTCAAGCTAACACACTTTCCTGTTGATGAATGATCCTGGCTTCAGAGGTGAGTAAAAATTTCAAATAGTTTTCACATTCGTTGAGATTCATGTTCAGCTGATTGCTGTGCGCTTTGCTTCGTTGTCACTTAACAGAAAGAAGGTCAGAGTATGAAATTTGATTGTTTATCTAGTAATTAGATCATACTCACAATCATAGGCACTTATGAAATAGTTACTAGATCTAGTAACTTTTTACTTCACTACACTCTTATAACACGGCCACTCTACTTCTCTAAGAACTAATATCTCACCGATTTGTGCAGGCATATATATCCTAAGAGAATATTGTGGAGGAGAAGTTTTTCGATGTTGTCTAATAAAGTTTGCTCCTTTTATGTCGAACTACACAAAAATATTGCATGTGTTGTGTGATTGACCAATCCCTTGTTTGTTTCCTACTATTCATGTGTTTGCCGGCCACAATTTGAGTTATGAGGTTTGCGGCAATCATAAACTTCGTTGTTAGATCTTGATGTTATCATTTGAATTTTAATATTGTCCTTTTGTATTGATTTGATATCCATATCTTTTGGAGTTTACTTTATTAGGTAATTATCCAATTGGATTGTACGTGAACATGTAAATTTTTGTTTAAACTGCCTACTGCATTTGTTTACCTAGTGAATAGTGATGGAAACATTAGCACCCTTGTGTGACATTTCGTACCATTCTTTACTTATTATTGATTAAAAAATTATTCAAAATATGAAAATTTTAAATAAAATATATTTTTATTGAGGTTTGATATTTGTATATTACCTCAATATTGTTTGTATGTCTTGTTATTGCATTTCTGCTGGAAACACCACCTTTATATTTGTATATTGATATATTGTATTTTTTTAATGGCGAGAGGATTTATTTTCGACCATATCAATCACTCTCTTAAATCATAGTGCGTATCTTTTATAATTTAAAGGGATAATTACGAGCTGCCCCCTGAGGTTTGGCGATATTACAGATTACCTCCTAAGGTTTAAGAAATTATGAATTCCCCCTGACCTTTACACTCTCATAAATTTCACCACCGTTACACCGTTAAAATTCAAATTTATATTCCAAAAATACCCTTAGGGGGTATTTTGTAATTTTATTTAGAAATTAATGATATAATTGTAATATTAGTTATTTTTGAATTTTTGGTATCTAAAAAGTTGTTATTTAATTTAATATTTTATATTTTTCCTATAAATATAAATTGAATGAGATATTTCATGCATATTTATTTGTATAAATATGATAAGTTCTAAATTTCCTTTTATATTTATATCTTAGTTTTAAATATATTTTGTACAACTCCATTTAAAATTAATTTAAAATAATTTATTTGCAATTATAACAAATTTTTCCTCAAAATAAAAATTCATATAAAAAAACCACACAAACATTGGTAGTGCATTATCAAAACTTTTCCTCAAAATTAAAATCATAACAAACGCACCAATATCAATAAATCGTTAGTAAATTCATATAAATATCCGTCAAAGTTATTTATTAGTTTAAATGTTGAACATGCATGAGATCAATATTTATAGAAAAATATTAGGCATACATAAACTCTATGTATGAAATTAGTCTACCATAAAAATACTAAAACATCATTAAATAGTTCATTGAAAAAAAAATAACAATATATATATATATATAGATAAAAAATTCAAGTACTTACATCAAATCCCCTAATAATTTCAATCCTTGCATTAACCCCCTTACCTTTGGCTTCTTTATTACATATACCCTCCTGAGTTTCAAAATATTAGGAACATATTAGGGGCAAAATAGTAACTTTTATACATTCCGTCAAATTTAACGGTGGAGATAACAGGCTAGGGGGGAGTTCGTAATTTCTCAAACCTCAGGGAATAATCTGTAATATCGTCAAATCTCGTGGGTTGTTCGTAATTATCCCTAATTTAAAAAACGCAGTCAATATTATTTCTTTTGATATTATACATAACTAATATATAATATAATAACATAACACATAACCACAAAGTTATAAAGATGAATGAGATAAGCAACATCTTTGATACATCACACAAGAAACAAGAGGAACTTGAAATTCAATAATAAAGTTAAAGATAAATTTCATCTTTTATGATGAGCCGAAGTTCCTCATTACCACAGTCCCGTTGCTCTGCTATGATTTCTTTTGCTGATTGGACAGTAGATTCGATACAATAACGTACCCGAATTAGACGTAATGTGTCTATATCTCCAATTCCCGAAGGAATCTCCTCTAGATAACTCATAGCTTCAAGTTCGAGTAACTCAAGTCTAGGAAAGTGGTATTTCTCAGCATTCCACTGCACAATATTACTGTCCACAATCAACAATATAATGTCTTTAGTCGAAGAAATTCCCCTTCAATTGGACTCCACTCCGGCCCTCCGCCCGTAGAGTATAAGATAAGCTCAAGATTAGGCAATGAACCGACAATCGTCATTCCTTCCCACGGACAGTCGCAATATTCCAAATTCAACACCTTCAGTGAGTTGGGGGAAGATATATTCTCTAAGTTCACTTTTCTCCATGAAACTAAGTCTCGACCTTGACTTTGTTGAGAGTTGAGACTTGCTTGTGTGATTATGTCCTTTTGAAGGATAACTCAGTTTCATGGAGTGATAAGTGCATACGACGATGCGTTCATAATACATAAGGGTGATTGTTACAAGAACTTCATCATTAAGATGTCCCGTGTAATAACATTCCTAAATGGGAAAGGAAGTCTCCAAAAACATCCAGATTAGAAAATATCTCACAGGTCAATACTTGAGTGATATGGACGAAGATATGGTGTATCAAGAGATAAGAGTAGGAGATGGTGTATCAAGAGAGAATAAGAATAGGGATTGGATAGATTTAATTATATTATTTACGTAATATTTCCTCTAAAAGTTAAGTAGTTTAGGTATCTTTTAATTATTATATATATAGTTGTCATTAAGTTGTTTTGATTATGAACAATAACAATACAATTTTCTTAATCTCTCTAATTATCTCAAATCTCTTTCTCCACTATTCTTTAATCGGCCGGACGGTCCTCCGGATTATCTTCTCTTCTCACCTCCTTATTCTTACGAGCCCGAGACTGCTCTAAAGTCTCTTCTGATACGCTAACATATCACTGGTGCTTTCATCGATTTACTTCATGGCAGAATCTGTTTCTGAAGCGCGATTCAAAGAGTTTTAGCAGCAGATTGTTGTACAGATGCTCTCTCGTAACACGACGATGCAACAATCTCTGCAGCAGTTGAATCAGGCGATTCAAAACTTACAGTCGGACTTGCAGGGCTTTATCACCCGGGATGATATATCATAGGTAGACTCGAAATCGATGAGTATGTTCCGTGGGGATGCGGTGTACGGCATAGGCATTCCGAACCCCGTTACCAAGTTACAGGTTGATATGCCAAAGTGTGACGGTTCTGACCCACTGGGTTGGCTTTTACAGGCACACGAGTATTTTGTGTTCTATGGGTTCCGGAGGAGTCTCGTCTGTCGACCGTCAGATTGATGCTTGAGAGACTTGCCTTGACTGGTTTCGATGGCGCCAACGTAATAACCTCTTTGATTCATGGCAGGATTTCATCGCCAAATTCAAGCTCTGTTTCGACCCACTCAATTGTGTTGATTATTTTGCGATGCTAGCCAAAGTGTAACTAACGGACTCAGTGCTGAAATACCAGACCGTGATTGAGAAAATTTCGGTTTCGCCTTTAATCGAGGCGCCTTACGTGTCGCTGTCCTTGGTACCATTAGTTCTTATCCCGGCACCGCAACAGTTATTATCGCCGACACTATCTCCAAATCTGCCTATCCAACGTTTATCTCGTGAAGAGCATTTAGAGCACGACGCTAAGGGCCTGACAATAGGTGTGTCATCTGTCGTATTGTCGACCGACCTCCACCTCGATAAGGCTTCATCGTAGCCGGTAAATGTCCACAACGTCCGATCGGAGCTGCTCAAGGGTTTTCCCGAAGAACAATGGTTGGTTAATTGGTCGGATGGTTCTCTCGATGACCCCTCAGGGAAACTGGTTGGAATGTTCGGGTTGTTCTAGAATTACACCTTGAGGACAAGGTGGTTTGTGAAGGGCGGGAGAGTGATATGGACGAAGATATGGTGTATCAAGAGATAAGAGTAGGAGATATGGTGTATCAAGAGAGAATAAGAATAGGGATTGGATAGATTGAATTATATTATTTACGTAATATTTCCTCTAAAAGTCAAGTAGTTTAGGTATCTTTTAATTATTACATATAGTTGTCATTACGTTGTTTTGATTATGAACAATAACAATACAATTTTCTCAATATCTCTAATTATCTCAAATCTCTTTCACCCCTATTCTTCAACCGGCCGGAGGGTCCTCTGGATTATCCTATCTTCTTACCCCCTTATTCTTACGAGCTCGAGACTGCTCTAAAGTCTCTTCTGATACGCTAACGTATCATTGAGATTCTGTAATGTCTCATATGAGCTAACTCTGTAATATTTGATATAAGGTCAAAAGGGAGTTGACGTACTGACACCTGAACCACGACCTATGTTAGGATTACACAAGTGACATATGTAGAATTAGTAGAATCAATAAAGGACCTGTACTTATTACAAGAACAATAATGAACTCTTACTGATTGAGTTGTTCATAGTCCATTAAAATTAAACTCTTGGCCAAGGTGGGTAAAAAATCAAGACATCAAGAAAATGAGATTTTCTTGGATTGAGGTCTAAATGGATATGAAACGAACTTAACTTTAAAGATCAAGAATATTTGTGTTCTATGAATATTCTCATGCCTTAGTTCTTGATTGAGAGATGGAGTTTTAGGAGGATTGTATTTCATTGTATGTTATTGACTGAATGGTTCTTCGATTATTTTGTTATTCGGCTAGGGGTCACACATCCATTGCTAGATTACGAACGTATGATCTGTCAAGTGATTAATTGATTAAGGGAATTAATTAATCACTGTCACTGTTAATTGAATAATAAACCTAAAAGGTCACACACAAATGCTAGAATACTAGGGTTATGGTAGGATGTTAATATAATTAGCGAAGGATTAAATATCGATCGAAGAGAGCATAAAGCTCTGCCACGTGTCGAGTGACATATGGATGCCACGTGTCGAGTCCACGTGGCACGTGCACGTGCATCACACACGTTTCACTGATGATGTGGCAATGCATGTGAAATATTCCACACACAAATTCTTTTCTAAAATTAATTAATTAAATGTAATTAATTAATTCAAGTCTTTTAATTAATTTTGAATTAATTATTAAGATTATTATTTCTCAAATAAAGCTTAACCCAATAAATAATTAATTGAGAATTAAATTATTTATTGGACTATTGACTTTTAACTTTAAGAAAGTTGAAAAGTCCAACTTCCTGTTGTAGGAAAGAGAAAGTTGATTCTTGCTAGACTTGGGGAATAAGTTAAGAACTTATTTTTTCAATTAAATAAATAATTAAATGAGTTAATTAGTGAACAAGAAATCAAAGCCCAATTGGTTTAGGAAAACCCTAGGGGGTTCGAACTAGTATTTATACTCGTGTTGGGGCTTTCTCATTCTTTAGACCAAAGTTCTTGAATCGTTAAGTTTTTGAGAAAAATAAATGAAAAGTTTTCAAAGCTAAATATCCTAGCCAAAACACAAGCCACAAAACTAGCATTCTCCCTATCTTGATCTTATTCCTCGACTAGTGTGGATACACTTTAGAGGATCGCTGCTTTGGGATCTATCGAAGGCCATTCGAGGGACTTTCCGAGTGAAGGGTATCCAATAGGCGGTATTGGCATCAAGAGAAAGCTACTACCTGATGGGCCTAAATCTCACTCGAATCTTTACTGTACACGTGTCGCAATCTATGGAACCCTTCGACCCCGTAGGGAACTCTTAGACTTCACGGTCGAAGAAGATAGTTCGGGATACAGCCTCCTTAATCTCAGAGGATCCTTCGCAAAACTCGCTCAATGAACGGGATCTCATCCCTCCTGAGCCTGCCCCTTATAGAATATTGACCCTCGATGTTTACACGCTCAAGGGATCATTTTTCCTGCTCCCCCTGTCAGGGAAGCAAACCCCCAGCGTTACCGCGCTCGATGATCCACAAACAGCCTTGTCCATGCTCAAGGGAATAATCCCTTAACCGCCGCTGACACTGCTGACGTGCATAACCACCTATGTTTAGGTCTGGCACATGCACGTCGTTTTCAAGTCCTCACGTTCTGCCACGTGTCTAGGGCAACATTATTTCAGGACCACTTGTGTAATTTTACTAAATACCCCTCAGTCTCAACCTATAAATAAGAGGAATTTACACACATACCTTAATCATTTTCTTCCTCAACAAGACATACATATTCTCTCGAACTGAATTGGAAACCCCATTGCTGCATACTCAAGCTCACAGCTCCACATTCTGATCCTTCATTATATTCTTGGGTGTTACCCTAGCTGGTAGAATTCATGTTTGTTTGGGAACCCAGTTCTTGAGGCTCTAGTTTGCCTGTGATGGTCTTCTCCTCTTCAAAAATATTTAATGCTTGGTGTTTGATCCACCACGACCCTACTCGGACACCATCACTACCTACGTGAGTTTCTAACCACCCTCGATACAATATGAGAATTGCAAGTTAATGATCTTACTTCTGAAAAAAAAAATATTTAATTTTCGCTGCGTTTCTGAACTCGTTTTTCCAACACCTTTATCTTATTTTCTCAATAATTGAGTGATTTTTATTTTTTTTATTATTAAGTAATTTAATTTTTTTTTTCCAAACTAAGGAAATATGTCAAATTTTCATATAATTTTTATATTTGCAAGATTATTATCACTTTTCAACCGCATTTATTTTTAGTTTCTATTTTTCTTTTGAATGTTATCTATTATTTATTTTGTAACTTTTCAAATTCTTAAATTTTTTTTTTCACCCAGATTGTAATTTGGTCGAATCTGATTTTTTTCTATTAAAATTTTTAGAATAATTCCACTCTTTATCAAAACTTATTATTGTAAAAAAATATATTTTTCATGTGACAATCTTTGATGTTATTTTTAAGTAAATGAATAATTTTTCTTATATTAAATTTTTATACAAAATATAAAATTACTCTATCTAATTTTTACAATATTTACGAGTAATATATATTAGCATAGTTCATACACTATAAATTTTAAATAAATATCGTACACAGCACGGGGTATACGCTAGTATGTATAAAGTGAGAAATTTTTCTTTAAACCTATAAATGGTATATAAAAATATGGAATACATAATTTTGGTATATTTTAAGCACTTCAATCCCCATAATTGAAAGTTTATTTCCAATTATTGCAATAAATCCATTAATTAAGAGATTTCAAAATCTGTGCAAATCAATTAATCATTTGATATAAATAAAATATTGTTAATTGAAAGTCAAAATTGAAATTTATTTGGTCAAACACGCCCCTCTCTCTCTCTCTATATAGAGGTATAGATATAGATATAAATTTATTAAGTATTAATTTTAAATTAAAAAAATTAATTGGATGAAGTAATTTAATCAACTAATTAATCAATTCACTTTAAAAGATTAATTGTATTGACACTCAATTCAAGCTCTTGAATTTATTTTATAATTGATGATTAGGATAAATAAAAATTAATTTATATCTCATAAAATAATTAATAATGAAATGATATCAATAAGAAAAGATTTGTTTTTGGAACTACCAATAGTTTTTGGAACTACTAATAATAATCTTTTTAAAGATTAAAAATAATTCAAAATTCTAAGAATTACACATTAGAAGAAAAAAAAGTACACATAAAAGTGTATTATGAATTTTGTCAAAGATAATTATTTTTCTTAATTACTATTTATTTTCATAATAAAATAATATACAAAATAAAGATAAGCCAATTATATTTTTTCTATTTAATTTTTTTTAAAAGAAATAGGCGAGCCGTGGGGTTATTACCGAGGCCCCCACCTCATAAATAGCCAAGCAAAGCCAAAAAGGCAATACAAATGTACATGATTCAAGGATCATTGAGACTCGAACTACAATGGTGCCCTCTTTGAACATCATTTACCATATAACTACGGGGCAAAACTTTAAAAAGTCTGAACTTCTTAATATTAGCCATATCAACAGGCCATCTTTTATTTGCAAAAAGATACATCAGCTTCTGGCCATCTTTTATCTAAAAAATATCTTTTAGATATTTTTTCTATTTAATTGAAAATCTACAAAAACACAAAATATCATTCAATCAAACTTGTCAAAAATAATTGTTTTTTTTAGTTATTTCTTATTTTTATAATAAAATAATATATAAAATAAAAATCAACCAATCACAATTTTTTTATTTAATTAAAAATCTAAAAAACCCCATAAAATTTCACATAATTAAAATGCACGAAAAGTCAAATAGTCAAATATAACTTTTAAATATATAATACTATAGAATTTTAAAAAATACTAATTAATATATTATGGAATTAAAAAGTACAATTGAAATGGACAAATCAAAATAACGCAAGTCGAAATGCAAGAGACCAACGCTAGCTGAAATTGTAGTTGTCCAAAGCGAAAGAACGATACAGTTAATCTCCCGCTCACCCGCTAAATATCAACTTTCATATAGAAGACTAGATAATAATAAAATAGAACCCTAACAAAAAAACTAAACTCATATAAAAAAATAAAACTTCCATACATAGGACTCGATTAATAAATTTAGAAAAAATCAATTAAAGCGTCAATATTGCAACTGCGTCAATTAATGTCCAAAATGTCACCCTGTATATACTATATACTTATAATTCCAATTTTGTAATTTTTCCTTATATAATCTAATATCGTTTATGGAATATATATATTTAAATATTCTATTATATACTTTACATAAGTACCATAATTATAATTAACCAAAAAATATATATAATATAATATCATAATAACACTACACACCACAAAGTTACAGAGATGAATGAGATATGCAGCATCTTTGAAACAAGATGAATTTGAAATACAATAATAAAATTTAACATAAATATTGTAGTTTATGATGAGTTGAAGTTCTTCATTTCCACAGTCTCGTTGCTCTGCTATTATTTCTTTTGCTGATTGGACTGATTCTGTACATTTGTTTACCCGAATTTCACGCAATGTGTCTATATCTCCAATTCTTGAAGGAATCTCCTCCAAGTAACTCATATATTGAAGTTCGAGCATCTCAAGTCTGGGAAAGTGGTATTTTTCGGCATTCCACCGCACAAGATCACTCCTCTCAATCGACAACGTCTTCAGTCCAAGAAATTCCCCTTCAATTGGATTCCACTCTGGCCCTCCGCGAATACTCTCAAGGAATAACACTTCAAGATTAGGCAAGCAACCAATAATGGTCATTCCTTCCCAAGGACAATAGCATTTTTCCAACCTCAACATCTTCAATGACTGGGGGAAGGACATATACTCCAAGTTCACTTTTTTACATCTCAGTTTCTGAAGTTTATGTAGAACGACAAAATTGTGGAATTCTTGTGAGTGCTTACAATATCCAATTTGCAAAGTCCTCATATTTGGGATTCTTTTGAGTATCTCCTCTATACCCCAACAGTCTGTTTTCAATTCAACAAGGCGGAGGTACTCCAAATTCAAGTAATCTGTCCTACCAGTTTGACTGAACTGAGGATCATTAATGACCCAGAGATCTCTGAGTTGTGGCATCTCCCATATTGCTGTAGGCAGTTGTGGATCACAATGGTCCAAAATTTCAACATTCCAAATTACGGGTAGCACAGTAGATGCAAACCTATCGTAATAAGGCATACGAAGGTACCGCAATCTAGTGGGTTTCAGACATTTGTGATCATCTCGTTCTACTGATACCTCGACGAATCTCAACCTATTCCGATTTGAACACAAAATGTTGCAAACGTTGCACATGAAACAACTGACTAGTGTTGTCGTGGAACTGCAGATTTGAGGGAGGTCTATCCATGTGGATGCCTTTCTATAATTACATAGAAAGCAAGTACCATTCTTATCCATATGCACAAAATCTCCAACTTTTGAGATGACAAAAAATAATTCCTTCTTGGATTCCCTTATGCACAAGTCCTTTAAAAGATCATGAACTTTGCAACTTGTATTATTCCCAGTGTATTAGTTTACTCCATTAACCAAAATGAGACTCCTGTCGATAATATCTTTCAAGTATTCGAGTTCAACCTCTTTTAAGGTTAGACCATCTTTCGATTTTACAAATCCCTCAGCAACCCAATAATTAATTAGGTTGTCAGCAGGAATACTTTCATCTTCTTCAAAAATTCTCATATAAAGAAAGCATGGTTTAAGATGAATTGGTAAATGCTTGTAACTTAAGGACAAGATATTTGAGCAATCCTCATCTTCTTTTGAATTATCAATCGACTTCAAGACATCATCTGCAACAAGCTGCCAATCTTCTCGTGTCATGTTAGACTTTCCAAGCAACCCACCAATTGTGGATATTGTTAAAGGAAGTCCCTTGCAACATTGAATAACTTCCTTTCCAATTTCCTCTAATTCAGGATTCGGACAAACTTCTTGCCCGAAAGCTTTTATATAGAATAACTTCAAACTTGTTTCCTTATCCAGAAAATCCATCAAGTACGGGTTGTGAGACCCTAAGGAAACGGCCACTTTTGACAACCTAGTGGTCACAAGAATTCGACTTCCATTCCTATTGTTTGGAAAAAACAGTCCCAACTCATCCCAAATTTGAATACCCACACATCGTCCATAACAATCAAATACTTTCTACCAAATAAACTTTTGTGCAACCGCCCCCCTAATATTTGATAGCTTTCTTTATTATTTTTTCTATTATCAAGTTCCCCAAGAAGTCCTAGCATAACATCTCTAATGTTATATGACTGAGATATTGTGATCCACTTACATAAATCAAAATGGTTCACAATGCGATGGTTGCCAAAAACATTTTGAGCTAAAGTGGTCTTACCTATGTCCCCCATTCCGGTGATGCGGACAATTTGGATATTAGATTCATCTCCAGTGAGCAGATCCATGATACGAACCAAGTGATCATCAAATCCCACCATAGTATTCATCTTGCCGGCCGAAGGAGGTGCTGATGAACCTGCAGCAGGCGCGGAAACTCTTGCCTGCGGATGAGCTTTGAGTGCTTTTTCCTGATTTTTGACCATCATCAACGCCCTTTTGTTGGATTCAGTTTTGTCGAGTACTCTCTCCAAATCTTCGCGAAAGAATGAGAGACCCGTATCAACATCATATGCTGATCCTTGATTGATTTGATCCACTACATGATAGTCAATGATCTCTTCAGCTTCATCAACAGCGTAGGCAATTTGCCTCGCCAAATCTACAGCATCATCTGTTTGGCAAACTACATCAGAATATTCTTCAAGAAAACCAAGCAAGAAAGAAAGGTTTTCAGACAGAGTTTGAATTTGATTTCTGTCGTAGTGAAGATGCTGGCGAGAAGGAAACTGAAGATTGTCAAGAAGATGCATAAGAGAAACTACAGCTCCATAAGCTGCTGCTGCCATCTTAATACAAATTAACGCAGAGATATCTTGAATAAGATGAGATTAGTGTGTTTGTGCAAAGAAGCTTTCTGAATTCTTTTGATACAAAGCTTTGTTTAAGGTACTGGTTGGAAGAAATGTTAACATAAAAAGTCAACAGATTCCCATAATATTATTTAAATCTTTAGCCTGATTGATCCATTAATTACAGAGATAATCTATGCTATACGAAGTCAAAAGACTCCCACGGTATTAATCAGATCACATGGCAGCTATGCTATGATCAATACAAGCCTATCAACTATGAATATCAAGATCAAATGACAGTTGTGCTATGATCAAGCATATAGTTGCAATTATATAGTGTTTATAGCAAAGGAAGTTTGATTTATAGTCACATAACGATCACCTAACTCATATGATATATATCTGAAGAAGAATGGCGGCTTAGTCATGTCCACTGTTGAACATCCATCATTTTGAGTGATTAACAAAAAGTGTTGTGTTGGAATAATCACTGGAACGAGTCATTCCAAGCAGATTAAGACCATTCACCGGAACAAATCATTCCTAGATAAACACAACTGAAATATGCTGCACAAGTTCCAAGGTACTTAATTTAATTTATCCTTAGTCTAAATCTTCTCTTTAAAGAGTGCAACAGCTATATTCTTCAAAGTCTATAAAATGAAGATGCTTCTCCAAAACAACTTGACTTTCCTTGAGCTCCTAAGTTGCTATTTTTGTGTACACGTATAGAGCGCTGTGCGTGTGTTCTCAATGGGCAGAGCTTGAGCTAAGATTATCCGGAAGCTTTAGTTTGGGCAATACCAGCTGTGTGTGTTGGTTCGTCCCAAGAGGAGCAAGTTTTGTATTGTGTATCTTCTTTTATATCAATTAAGTTGCCGATTCAAAATCCTAAGTTTATAACTTAGGTAGAGGATTAATCTTCTTGGTTCGTGTTTTTCACAACCTTGAGGGTCAAACCTCTCTAAACACCTTGTCTCTTGTCCTTACTTGCTCATATCGTGTTTGAGACTGTTTTGCTCAAAGTTGAGTTGTTTGAGTTGATCATATTTGTGCCAAACTGAACTATTGAATCAGCTCTTGCTAGAGCTTCTAATTATATGATCTTCGAGTGAGTGAAGCTTTGGTTAAATCGTGTGGTACATTGAACATCCTTTCACTCATTAAGCTTTAAAGATGTTGGTACTTGAAAATTTATTCTATCTGGTACGAAGGTGGTACCTACAGCAGTAACAAACTTGTGCCTAAAGATCAGTCAAGACATTTGTCCTGTTTCTTCTAATAAGTTTGATTCAAGCTTAAAGCAACTCTGATAACTGTGATTGAGCTCATTAGCTCAAGGTGTGATTGAGCAAATGCTGTGCGAAAAATTGTAAACAATGAATTCACCCCCCTCTTGATCAAGTGGTACCAAAGCTTGGTACTGAAAGTTCCATTTAGTTTAACAACCAAGAGTAAACGGTCCTATGGAGTCTCAAAATGAGACGTATGCTGAGGGGGTGTCACACACTCGACCTTCGCTGCTTGATGGCTCTAACTATGCCACTTGGAATTGAGGAGTATTTTATCTCCATTGATTATGATCTGTGGAAAATTGTCACAGAAGGTCCAAAAGTACCTATGAATGATGAAGGTGGTATAAACATTCCCAAACAAAGACATGAGTTTACAGTTGAAGATTAAAAGATGATTTCAATGAATGCTAAAGCCAGAAACATCTTATCTTGCTCACTATGCAAAAGTGAGTACAACCGTGTCAGTATTTGTGACACAACTAAAGACATGTGGGAGATGTTGCAAGTCACTCATGAAGAATCATCTCAAGTTCGTCAAGAAAGATTGGCCCTGCTGAACCACTGGTACGAAATATTCCGGATGAAGGATGGAGAGACAATCAGTGAAATGTATGCAAACTTCATGGAGATTGTCAAGAACATGTTTGCACTGGGAAAGGCTGTACCAGAGGAGGATCAAGTTCAGAAGATTCTCATATCTCTTCCCAAGGAATGGACTCCCAAAGTCATAGCCATTCATGAAGCTAAGGATCTTATAAGGATGACAATTGCTCAGCTCATTGACTCTCTAACATCTCATGAGCTCGCATTGCTACCAAAAGAAAAAAGCTCTGAAGCTAAGAAGAACATTGCCTTCAGCACAAATGTGGATGCTGATCCTGAAGATGAAGATAAACAGGAGGACAAAATCGATGAAAAGATTGCCCTTCTCACAAGAAGGCTCAAGCAACTAGCTTATGTTAAAAACAGATTCCAAAGAGCTAGTAAGAAGCATGATACCAGCTCATCCAACATCGACAACGTTGTGTGCTATCACTTCAAGGAACCTGGGTAAATCAAACCTGAGTGCCCCAAGCTGAAGGAACACTTCAAGAAGGAGAAGAAGCATGCCTCGTTCAAAGTAACATGGAGCAACTCAGACTCAGAGAGAAATGAAAACGAGGAAGATTGTCTTGGTCTCATGGAAAACAGTCAAGTACATTCTGGTACAGACTCTTCCAAAACCTATTTTTCAGACTCCGAGAATGAAGCTAGCTCTATTGATGTTGAAGCTCAATATAGGAAAATATTGAACAATTAACTGCTAGAAACAAGTTGTTTAAATGCAAAATCTTTGGTTTGCTTAAAGAGATGCATGATCTCCAAAAATGTTTTGATAAAATATTTGATAATCTAAGACATGAGAAAAATGTCTTAAAAATGGAGATTGAAAAGCTTTCTCAAATAAATCCCTACGAGAGCTTCAATGAAAGTAAGTGTTGCTTTAATTCTCCTAGAGTTCAAGAATCTAGAGTTCATTGATATAAGTGCAACACATTTGGGCATCTTGCCAACAATTGCTCCTTTCTAAGGAAATTCAAAACTATGAGGACTTGGACCCAAAAAGGTCCTGCCTCAAGAGCTAACAATGAAGGACCTAAAATGCAAAGGGTACCAAAAACTACCTCACACTTTGCAGGTTACAGGAAAGGAACCCAAGACATCAAAGAAATACCAAATGGGTTCAAGTCTTTCAAAAGCAATGAAACAAGTAGCAAAGGTACCACTGATATCAAGGAAGGTAAGAGTATTAATGGATATGTTGTGGTACTATCCTTCATAGTTCTCTTGTTGAATTTTGTGTCAAAAATATTGTTGTTATGTGCTTGTGTCTAAAAGGATTTATGAGTTATTGCACTACTTGATAATATCTGCTTTTGTAATTAATCACATGTTAGGGTTGTTCTTTTATAACCATGTAAGCTTCAAGATAATTAGCTTTCAAAATTCTTGGATACTCATTGAATCTTGTCTGACAAAATCTGATCTTGAATATTTCCCTTTCAATAGGTTCTTGAAAATTCTTAAGCTTTCATTGATCTTTCCCGTTGCTCATTGTGCTCTTAACATCTCTCTTTCAATCTAAATGTCATGCTGAAATCATAATTTGAAGTGTTGTCTCCCCTATTATGAGTTGGTACGGAATGTTCATCTGCTCTTCCACTACTTGAAAAACGACATATAGCGACGGAAATTTAGCAACGAAAATTATTCGTTGCTATTTAGCAACGAAAATAGCAACGAAAAATAAATTCGTGGCAAAGTGCTTTAGCAACGGAATTTTCGTTGCTAAATTCGTTGCTATATATGAAAAAAAATAGCAACGGATTT
>JBBMKE010000003.1:16115681-16130377 GCA_037834125.1 Lippia alba
GCCAGGAAAAGGCAGCGAAGGGGGTGAAAAGCTTCAAACACTCGGTACAATTTCACCACAGAGTTGCACAAAAGAAGTTCTTGACAGGGCACGTAACATGAAGAAATTGGGTATTCGTGGGAAAATAGCACCTTTCCTCGAAGGCAAAACCGGATCGTTTGATAGTTTGGTGAAATTGACCGAACTTGAAAAACTGAAGCTACTGAATGGTGCAGATTCTAATGGTAAAGTGTATAGCCTTCCTCCACACTACAGTTTCCCTCCAAAACTGAAGTCCTTGACTTTATCTGGTACTTCTCTTGAATGGAGGCATATGTCTACTCTAGGTTTGCTCGAGAACCTCAAGGTGCTTAAGCTCAAAGATAAGGCATTTATGGGGGAATCTTGGGAAGCAGTTGATGGTGGTTTTCGCCATCTCGAAGTGTTGTACATTGGACGTACGGATTTGAATTTTTGGAAAGCTTCGGCCCATCACTTCCCTAGACTTAGACAACTCAAGCTTCACAACTGTGGGGAACTTCAAGAAATTCCATTTGGTCTGTCTGATATACCAACCTTCAAGCTGCTGGACTTGAACCTCTCTAAATCCGCTGTGCCCTCAGCCAAGAAAATTCGGGATGCAAAAAAAAAGAATCGTGAAGAAAACCCGAATATAGATTCGTTCAAGCTAACACTTTTTCCAGCTGATGATTGATCCTAGTTTAGAGGTGAGTAGATTCAAATAGTTTTCACATTACTTGAGATTAATATGCTCTGTCTTTAAAAGCAGTAATTTGGTTATTGATACGTTATACATGATTTATTTTAATTCTGGTATCCTACAAACCATTATTCTTATCATAACTTTTAAAATTTAACAATCTTCATACTTTCCGTTGCTTACTTTTATGCTTTGACGAAACAAAACCTGTGAACATGCATGAAAGTTGAATTTGGTATTTGAAGGGACTATTCTGGAAATTTAAATGAGTTTTGTTTCGTTAACTCTTAACAGAAACTATCAATGTATGAAATTTGATAAAAAGAATTTTCTGGTAACTAAATAAATCTATAGGGGAAATTGTTTATTTCATCTGGCCGATTTGTACGATATGAAATCTCTGGACCTATTTTTGGGAAATGGCAATTTGAATCCCTTGATTTTGGATCGGCTGAAATTAGAGGACACATGCTTACCGAAAATCCAATTTTATTTTCCATGTCATGCCGGAAACACATCACATCGTCCACGTTGGCATTAATCTTGACACCTAGTATAACTTGTAAGCATAACTTGAAAAGAACGAGTACAACTGCTAAATCTGCGTCCTGGGTTTTCATTCGTCCACGAAGTGCGAGTAACAGAGCGCCGTCAACAATAATAACCTCGTAGGCTTCAATTTCAGACATTTGCAATTGAGTTTTTGTGGGATGGACAAAGAACCCTAATTTCCCTTTTTACAATGGCTGCCGATGGATTTTGGGGGCAAAATTCCCTCCAATATGAGGAACAATTAATGAGGCACAAGCTATGTCACACGTTTTCTGATAAAAATAAGAAAAAATTTTGATTAAATTATTTTTGCATATGTTGCACAAATGCTTACAAGTTATACTAGGTGTCAAGATTAATGTCAACATGGACGATGAGGTGTGTTTCCGGCATGACGTGGAAAATAAAATTGGATTTCCAGTAAGCATGTGTCCTCTAATTTCAGCTGATCCAAAATCAAGGGATTCAAATTGCCATTTCCCAAAAATAGGTCCGGAGATTTCATATCGTACAAGTCGGCCGGATGAAATAAACAATTTCCTCTAAATCTATACTCATCTTAAGTCTCTTATGTGATACTATTGTACGAGAAGTCGAGAACTTACCCGAAAATTAAAACACGTCTAGCAATTATGTACTTTCACACTCTTAATTATAACATACGAACTAATGACTGACGATCTTTGCAGGCATATCCTACTAGCTGCCTAGGAGATTGTTGAAGGTGTCTGGTGCGTGGAGGAGAGTCAAGTCAATGCTTTCTGATGAATAGAAGTTGATCTTCTTTATGTTGAACAATCCAAACTCTTCGTGTGTTGTGAGTGTTTGTTTCCCTAATTTTGTGTTTAGCACAATTTGACATCTGAGGTTAGTGGTGACCATAAATTTTGTTGCAAGATCTTGATGTTTTTGTTTGAATTTTAATAACGTTCATTTATATTGATTGGATATCTCTCTCTTTTTCACAAAAGAGAATTCCTTCACAAATGTGTAATAAGTACAATAAAAATGCCTGTGATGATCTTGGTAGTCTTTCTTGAAAGTTTCTTGCATGTTTCAGGTAACTTAGAAGCCACATACCAACAGTTGATTTTCAATAAATGGCAACAAATTATTGTTGTTTATGGTATCCACCTAGTCATAGGTCCTTATATAAGTTCGACACTTTGTAACATTCATTCGCGTAATCTTCTAAATTATAACTCATTTGCCACATACATGCATGAGATGGCATGAGAACATGGAATACTATAGAGGTCCTATTCCTACAGCTACTATTTCTTTTACCCAATTGCACCCAAAACTTGTTATGAGTGTCGTATCCATCAAAAATAATCCTAACTACCCGATAAAAACAAAACTTCTAGGGTCTATTAAACTGATATGTAAATCAAGCACTAACAAATCATAACCACGCAAGTCAATAATGACGGAAATATAAACTACTGACTATAGAAAGACCAAACAACCCAAATAAACTAGGATTAATTAATTGTGATGTGTCATGGACCCAAATATACACGTGGACCTCTAAGAAAATAATATTTGTCACTTCAATGGTCTCGATCTTGCTCGAGTAAAAGATCGATCATGGCTTTCACCTTCCCCCAATTTTACCGCACCCAAGTCTCGAGACCTCGACCTTAATCCTCCGACCCAGGAGACCATGTGGCCACTATCAGCTCTCCAAAGGAGTGGCCGACCAAGAATTAAATGCTTGGTGCTAGTGGGGACACCTGTCAGTTTGAGGTTTGGACGCATAGATAAAGCTCATCATTGTTTTACCTCCTATAAATACAGCTACATTTAAAACACAAGTGACTTTTTCACCTACCGCATTTACTGCACTTCTTACTCGATCAGTATCTCGCTAACTGGCTTAAGCGTCGGAGTGCAACCTGGGCACCACCCCCAATTCCCCCGAGTTGGCCTCGAGCTCACCCCTACCTTTTTGTTGACTCAGATGTCGATATTAGGGGGGTTTTGGATTCCATCCCGGATGACGGGAAGGAATTGGAAAAGGTTGTCGAGTATCGACTTCGGCTCGAGAGGAAGAAGAGGAGGAGAACGTCGAACTAGAGGCCCAACTGGTGAAGTATCCTCGATCTATCTCTTGCATTATTTCTTGGGATAAGGTGAGAGATATCCAAGATATGCTCTTCGGAGGGGTTCCCGAGTATGGTGGTTATCGAGTCATCAAGCCAAAACCAGGAAATCGAATGATTAACCCTCCTGAGAATTGCATAGCGGTGAATTTTTTTAGCAATTGAGAAAGGATTTCGAGTGCCCATTCTGTAGGATATGTTCGATTTTTTAAATGGGTTGAGGATAAGTCCTTTATGGCTAATGCCTAACTCTTACACGGTGGTTAATGGTTTGAGGGCTCTCCTTAAGTGTTTGGGAGTATCCGCGAACTTCTATTGCTTGTCGGAAGTGTTCCGGGCCTCTTTAACTTCCAAGACTTCTGGTCCGGGCTCGGGATACATTTAGTTATCCTCGAAGACTAACTTTCGTGTGGTCAGATCTCCGACCTCCTCCAATAATAAATGTGGAACTACAATATTTGGAATGAGACTGGCGGAACTGATAGGCACAGCAGAGTTATGTACTCTAATTTTTTAGTGTAATTTTGCTTTTGCACTGTTTTTATTTCTCGTGAGCGGAAGTTTTTGTTTACCTTGATGTATTTTGTTAACTTCCCTCTGTAGATTCTCGGCTCTTTTATATGTGAGGGCAGGGGCCAAAAATTTTGTTAGTTGGGGCTAAAAATATTATATTATTATAAATATTAATTATATATTATAACTCTCTCTATATATATTACATTCTTTAAATATTATATTTAACCCATTAAATTTATATTTGTTATATATAATGTAATATTTAAAATGACAAAACCATATCATTTTATATTAATTAATGATTTAACTTATTCAGTTTAGAATTTCAATACCAATTTAAATATGAACGGGGGGGGGGGGTAATTTTTGAAACAAAATTTGTTATACTAAATGAAGGGCCAAAATAGGAAAATCAAAGTTAAAAGTTTGATTATGTCATCAAAAATTTAAAAGAAATAATCCTAATTCATTGGTGTCTTATGTAATTTTCAAACTACTCAATAGATGTATGTGTAATTGTTTGACTAAGAGAGTTATAAGTTATAATTTCTATTAATTGGTGTCTTATGTAATTTTCAAACTACTCAATAGATGTATGTGTAATTATTTGACTAAGAGAGTTATAAGTTGTAATTTCTAATACTTTTAATAGTTTATATGTAATTAACCAACAAAAAATTAAAAAAAATATTCAATAAGAAATTTGGGACTTTGTGTATACATGGGCTATTGGGGGCTATAAATTTGGAATTGGGATTGGGTCGTCGGAGAGGGTATTAATTCCATCGGAATTCTTTTGTCCGGATTTTATTTAAGAAAAAAAAAAGAAAAAAAGATGGTAATTTGCGACAAAAGTTGTCAGACATGATAAATTGGAAAAAAGGCAAAGTGCGTGGCACAAAAAAATTTCACCCCTAAGATTAACCGTCAGCCTGATCAAACTAAAGATATCTGGAATTACACTTCCGAAGAAATCGTCGACTCTACTGTTAAAGCAAACGTACATGAATTTTACTAGGAAAACACAAACAATAAATTAGAGCTGGATCAGAAATGTGTCAGGGCTTGGATTTTCATCCATTGGAGCCAAGATAACGAACACTTCCAGGGCGTTGAGTTGCATGAACCTTCAAACTTCTGCCATTTGAAGTGTTGGCGCCGCCGCAGGCAAAGTGTTTGATGTATGTTCTCTGTGAAATTGATTGCACATGCCTAAAACTTCAGCCATTTTAGGAGGACTTCGGTCCGACCCTTGGGGAGGCTCCACCACCGTGATAGCTACATGATCTTCGCCACAGTCTTCACTGTCTATTCCACTGCTGGAAGAAGTGATTTCACCGGATTCCATTGTAGCTGATCCTCTGCTTGAAGAAGTGGTCGAACCTTCGATTTTCAGTACCAATAATGTACACCAAGCTTCAATATCTGCATCCTGTTCTTGGTTGAGGTTTGGAGTATCAAGCTTCCTGATAAATTCAAGAATTTCTACTGTTTGCCCCAGGAGAAGAGCGGCCTCGTACACACTCTTCTCCCTCTCTTCAATACCTTTTTCGTGACACTTCACAGTTATAACACGAGTTAGATTCGTCAAACAAGCTGCCAAGATAGCTGCTATCGTTGCAGATAATTTATCAAACAATTCTCCTTCTGTTGGCCTCAATACTCCTTCCAATATTCCAAGCAAAATGGTATTGCAGATCCTGTACATTGAATTGGCAGCAATAACATTCGGTTTCCAGCGAAGAGGGTTCTTCATGAGGCAAGTTCTCGCGCCTCTTTGGAACTCAGACACGATCCTTTTACCTTCATTTGCAAGCTCTTGTAACATCTCTGTCGCGTTTCCACTTCTGCGTGAGATTTGACAAAGATCAATTTCTTGCCACTTGCTGAATAGTTCGATTCTCTCCCAGATATTAACTGCCTTTGTTATGTTCGTTAGATCACCATTTCCATACAGGCATTTCTCTATTATCTTTACACAATGGATTCCCTCACTTACGCTGCTCACGAGATTGTTAACTCTGTCTTTTGCTATATTGGGAAGTGCCATTGCAATGCTTGTTAGAGTGATTACGAGTAGAGACCAGCAGTTTGGGGGTTCTTCGCACTTGTGGAGGCTTTCAACTCGACAAGAGTCGAATTCAAGCACTTCTCTAAAGTTGCAGAAAGAATTCTCTAGTAGTTCGAGTAGACTGTTGAGCTTTCGCCTATTACCTCTTTGGATCACTTTATCGACTTCTTTTCTGATGCTTTTCAGTGTTTTTCCAGGCAGCTCTGCCTCCCCTTCAAGCCTCAGGGAATGGGGATTGGGGAGCACTGATAGAAAAAAGGAAATCAGTGGCTATTCAGAAACTGTTGATGCTAAAACATGAGACGAAGAAAATAATTCTGATCATGATAAAGATTTTCATGCACCTGATTCAGTTTCCCTGTGAAGGCATCTTGAAACCGAGGCGGCACGCTGCTGACTCTTCAAATACTTGATAAATTTGAAAAACACAATGAATGGACGTGTTGCAGTGCTGGAGACCCAGTGAAGTACCTTGCTGAAGAGAACCATGAAAATTTGAATTCTCACAAGCAAGTTTAGAGTCAGTTGCTTTGCGCTATGAAGACATTTCCTGCACGTGCGATGCCTAATTCGTGATGGAAGAGGGCATCTTTTCCAATCCTTCAGTTTCTGAGTCCAATAAGCCTCCACTTTGTGTTCATCGTTTGAGCTTCTGTTTTCTTTGCTTGAGCGTATTAAGCTCAAGGAAGTGCACCATCTCGAAGCAGGAGCGATCGTGCCAGCTGTCACTCCAATACTCTGAGCAAGAAGAATCCATCTTGTTGAGAAGCCATAGCTTGAAGCAGCAGTAAGATTGAATCTTTTATTAACAATCGCCATTCGAATCTGGGCTTCCGCCAAAATGAGTGCATTCAAAACACACACTACACCAGCAGCACTGCACGTCACTGAGCGAGCAATCACGAATTGAGGGCAGCTCGTTTCTGCCATCAACCAATACTTCTTCACCAAATCAATCAGCTTTGGAGTGGTGATTGTACCCACATCCGTGACTTCTTGCTTCAAAGCTACATTATGCATTTCTTGATATTTGGCCTCGAGAAACTTTTTGGTGGCCAAATTCATTATGGCTGAAGATGTCAAGAGAAGAAGCAACAGCAGCATCAAGAACATTGCTAGAATTTCTTCAGGGAAAAGGACTCGTTGGTGAAGAAAACACAGCGTTTCAACAATTTGAATGCAGACATCTACAATCACTGTGATCACGAGAATCGCTAATGCAGCTATGTTGATCAGGATCTCTTTCTCGCCCATTGATCCTAAAGAGGGCATGAAATTTGCCATAGCTGTTGATAGAAAAGCAATGCTACTTATCTTCGCTAATCTGTCTGTTGTAGTCCACATGTTCGTGGTGAGGTCAAGAGGAAGCTTCATAGCTACAGCTAAAAGTGTGAGGGAAGTGGCATTGAGGGGAAAGTATTTGCTGGGAAACCAAAGCTTTCTGCTTCGGAATCCATGGATGACATCGGCTATCATTGCAAAAGAACAGACTACAGAGGCTAAAGCAACGTACATGCCTATCCATGGCATAGAGGCTTCTAGCTTTTTTTGCACGAAGATTGTGGTGATGTTATGGTTGCCAAGGATTGTCATTGGAGATGGGAGAAGGTTTTTTCTTTTGTTTTCTAAGGCATGTAAGTGATTGTCAAGAAGGGAGAGTTTTGTCTTGTGTTTGATCTTGTGCTGAGCATATATTTATACTAGAGACCGTAGGAACTTGGTTCTTGGGACTGATTGATTGGTTGCCCATTGATTCTAGTTTTTTTATTTTAGTTAGAAATTTGTGCTTCCTATTTTGTGTAAATTGAAATTCTTACATTGATCAAGTTAATCGAACTAAATCTATCATATCTCCCCATCACTTCGTATTATGTGGATCGAAAAAACCGTGTGATCAACAGCCATCAGCTGTAGGCTTGTTGGTAAGGTGAGAGCTTTAAGCTCGATTTCTAGTGGCGCATCCCCCACACAAGCACTGCTTGGCCAAGGAGGATGGGGAAAGCTACAAGCTGAAAAGATTCGACCCTTCTTTCTAAATGGAGTGCCCGGGCACCTCATCTTCTCATTTCGTCGTTGCTCATTCCCATTAGGCCAAAGTGTTTGACCTTTCCTTTTTCGTGGACCGCGCCCACTCAAGGTTCACTAGCCTACTGCTTGGTAAAAAAAGAAAGTACGATAAGTGTATTATATTTGTTGTAGTGTTGGTTACTTTCACTTAAATAAATATTAATAGCATGATCGGTCACCATAATGATTTTAGTAGTGCAATACTATGGTACTTAACCAAATATCTTTGTATTTGAATATTTTGAATAAACAGCTACTATTATTACATTGAATCATAGCAAGTCCAAAAATGGGAAGGTATCTCTGGGATTAGACTGACAAATAGGATTTTTTTTTTATTTGTTGGAGTTTTCATCAAATATTTACCAATCAAAAGACTGGTGTTGGATAAATTACCCATTAGTCGTAGGTAATTCCGTATAAATGGGATATATAATCATATAACATCAACATATTGGAGATGTTCTTCATTAATTTTCTTTTATAGCTTTATTTCGTTCAATAAATGAGGTGGAGTCCTGGTTAAAACACCCTACGGATCTTTGATCCAGTTTTATTTTATATATATATATATATATATATATATTACTGCAAAAAAATACTATTAAATTATTTAAAATAAGAGCATATTATTACTTGAAAATAATACTTCAATAATATTTATCATGTGAACATAATTTCGGAGGGTTTTTTAATTTATATTTATTCTTCGGAAAAATTGCATCTAGGTACCATGCAGTTAGCCATAATTACAAATCAGGACTTATTCTTTCATTTTTTACATATTAGTCCCTATAGTTTGATTTCGTTTGAGGTCCCTACCTTCCGTTAGGGTTCCGTTAACTCCTATACGGATTGTTTTGTTATATACAAGAAATACAGGGGTCGTTTTGTAAGGTGGTAGAACATTGAGGAGTCGTTTTGTAAGATGTTAACAAAAAATTCAAGGGTATTTTTAGAAGAACAAGTCAAAAATTTGACGGAACCCTAACGGCTACCGGGGACCTCAAACGGAATCAACCTATAGGGACTAATATGTAAAAAACGAAAGAATATGTCCTGATTTGTAATTATGGCTAAATGCAGGGTACTTGGATGTAATTTTCCCTAAAATCATAAATTTAATGGAATAAATTCTAAAGTAAGAAGAATTTCACAAGGTACACAATAAAAACTTTAAAAAACTTTCACCAAACGAATTGATTATTGTGCTATATTTTTAATCAAATAATCTACAAATTCATTGCAAAACTACTTCATTAAAGAAGATGATTAGTGTCAAAACATTCTAAGAGCTCCATTTGACATCACCCCTTATGTAAAGACCCAAACTTCAACTTGAGATGGACTGTAGTCACCATCAAAACTGTTTACTCTCTCTATATATATATAGAGAGAGAGTACCCAGGACCATTCACATCAATACAAGAAGAGTGAAGGAAATATCAAACTATACCTCTCCATTAATCTCATCTTCCCATTTTCATACCCACAAAAACCAACAGTATGTCTGGTTTTTCTGATTTAACATCTCATTGTCATAACTCATAACCCTAACTCCCTAACTCCTTCATATGGAAAAATATCTTCTTGACCTTTCCTTTGCCATCTTTCAGTTATTTCCCTCAAATTCATGAATTTTCCTCCCTTCACAATTCACACACAAAACACCCTAAACCGATAACAAAACACACAATATCACTCATAGATCTCCCACTTCAACCATTTCTTCCTAATTACTCACCACATATTAGATAATCCCATCTCATATTTCTTCCTCCAATCCATTCCTCAACACTTTCCACAAAATAAAAAGAAAGCCCACTTCCCAAAAACATTCAAAATTATTAGTCTCATAAAAAAAAAGAGTATTTTTATCTTTACTGTAAAAAAAAAAAAAAAGCATATTAGATGAACCCATCTCACATTCCAAGTTTCATTTAAAAAAGTCGGATAAGTTAAGAATGCATTCAGAGGACAAAATTTCAAGTTTCAATTTCAATGATATCCAATATAATAAATACCCACAAAAATTTATCAGAACTCAGAACTAAAATTAGGAAAAAATATATTGACGAAAATTTATTGAAATTTTACCCTTTTAAGCGACTCCTCTTCGATCGTCGCCTCGCCTCTATCGTTCCTCTCCTTCTCCTCCCTTGTCTCTCTCTTTCTTCTCCAATGGAGCTTTCTCTCTTCTACGTCTATTCTGTCGTTTATCTCTCTTTCACCCTGGACGTTCCTCCCCTATTTCTTCTCCGTATCCTCACCAATGACTCTCTATTTTCTCTCTTTTTATTTCCATCTCCTGTTCGCCTTGAGTCATTACCATTGCCATTGCCGTCTTCGTCTCTCGTTATCACTGTTCTCTCTTGTCTATATATTTGTTTTTCCTATTTCTTTACTTTGAAAGATGATAGACCGATTAATAAAGGGATTTGGATATTATTTTCTTTTTTTTATGAATTATATTGATTTTTGATGAAGATTTGAGTATTATTTTATTTTTGAAGGATAATATAGTAATTTGCAGAAAATATGGTCCAAACAAAAATGAAAATTTCCAAACGGGAAGTTATTACTAACGTAATTTGAATAGCGGAGGTAATTAAAATTTGATTTATAAAATGAGCATTAATCTATAATCCTCCCTAAAACCACAAATCATCTAAATTAATATAATCAAATTTGCAATAAGATTCGGAACATGTTGTCATTGACTGTGCGATGGGAAGGCAATCATGGGTGTTGGCTAACTACCCATGATAGGTAATTGGAAACCGGCAGGATTCCATAGAGGAGTGGGTCAGAGGGGGTGTTGAGAGATCTCTATGTTGTGGATCAGGAGCTTTCTTGATGATGGTATTGATTAATTAAGTGAAATAAGAGTAAATATATATTCAAAAAGAAGTGTTTAACACCTGCTGGATTGTTAGACTTAGGCATACATTTATGATGCTTACTAAGAATAGGTGAAAAAGTTTGAACCACATTCACAAACTAGGAATCGGTGAGAAAGTTAGACTCACGCATATATGGTGTTGTATTCGAGACAGAGGGTGAAATTCGAATAGGAGTAGTGGTGAGGAATGAACTAGCTAGGAAATTGTGTGAGATAGTTGTCGGAATTGTATCAGAATTAGAGGCGATATTGATGGCGACAAAACTAGCAACAAGGAATAAATGCCAACTAGTAGTTTTGGATGGGAACTATAGGGGCGTATTGATAAACTGAATGCTGACACCGAAGATCGATCATCTATAGAACACATGGTCCATGTTATTTGGAGGTCCTCTATGTAATTCTTAGTATGAGAAATGTCGGACAATAGAATTGCACATAAATTATCTAGAAAATCTACTAATTAATTTTCAAAAAGGAGATATTGATATTTCTGAATTTATTTCAGTATGTACAATCACTAACTTGATTAATGAATAAATTTCACAATGTTTGAAAAAAAAAGTATAATAAGATTAAATTAAAAAGTGGACGAATAACTTTGAAAATTACACATGTGCAAAATCAAAATTGAAAAGAAAAGTCAAAGGCAAAAATGCAAATTTAGTCCGGTAAGTTTGTAATTGCAGTAATTTAGTCTTGTCTATTTCAAAAATTATAATTAAGTCCTATAAATTTGTAATTTTAGCAATTTTGGTCCTGTCCATTTCGAAATTTGTAATTAAGTCCCGTAATTTCTAAAATTTTACAATTATGCGTGTAGGTCGTGCCTGAATTCAAACCCAGTCTGATTCTTCTTTGTTTGAACTGCTTCGACGCAAGCAAACCGGAAGATCTCTCTTGTCCTGAACTGGAACAAGTATTGGGAAAACGTGAAAAGAAAACACAACAGAAATTAAAATTTTTCGCAAAAGGCAAAATCTAGACTTGCAATTCCTATTCCCAATCCGTAGGGAGTCAAGAACTTACTGTTTCAAGTCTTTCTTGACACGTTTGAGCCTCCCACAAACTCTCTTCAAGCGGAAAGTCTCCAAGCTCTTGCGAATTTTTCAAGACTCCACGAAAGCAGCCCTCTAGAGTAATAATCAATACCAACCTCGATCACGATCTAAACAGGGAGGTTTCTAGTTCTATGTTTAGTGTTTAGGCTACCTACGGTTTTGTGATATAGTTTGGAGAAGAAGAATTTGCGATCATCCCTCAAGGGGTTCAAATCCCTTTTATTTATAGCTATGTGGTTCGAACCCCATATCCTATATTGAATAGGGTTCTTTCATCCCACTAGCTAAGGGATTTCCTGCTTGGAAAGAAAGCCTTCCTACTTTGACCAAAAGCTTTTGACCAACTTATCTAGCAAAAAATAATATCTAATTCTCTTGGATATTTTAATTATTTATTTATTTATTTATTCATAATAAATAACTTGATACTAATAATTAATTAATTCATGGTAAATTATTTATTAGACTTAATATCTTCAAATTAGAGCTTTAATAATAATAATTCATAATTAAATTAAAGTCTATTAAATAATTAACTAATTAATTATTTAATCATCACCACAATGTGACACATGTCACTCAAGGACACGCATGTGTGGGCCTTAACCAACTTCTTGTTAGTTCGATCAACTCGTTTAATCGATTCAAGCCTTAACCCTCGTGACCGGGCATTTGTGTGTGACCCTCTAGGTTCTTAATTCAATTAACAGTGACCCTAATTAATTAATATCATATCAATTAATCAGTCCACTGATCACACTACCATAGTCTTGTGTGACCCCTAGCTGAATAAGAATATCTCAATTCGAAAGAACCCTTGAATCATTGATATATGTGAAATAAGGTCCTCTTATTACAACCTATCTTTCAACCAAGATCTAGGGCAAGAGAATAACTAGAACCCTAATAATCTCGATCTTAAAGTTAAGTTCACTTTATATCCATTTGACTTAATCCAAGAAACCCATTTCTTGATCTTGATCTACTGCCTTGGCCAAGAACTACATTATAGCATATGAATGACTTACACAATAAGAGATCAACTTGCTTATGTAAGTGTAGGTCCTTTATCGATTCTGTATGCTTCCATGTGCCACTTGTGCAACCCCAACATAAGCTTTGAATCAGTTGTCTAAGGCGACATCCTTTAAAGCTTATATCTAAGACTGCAGAGCTAGCCACAAAGCATAAGTTTCTATTTCCAAAAATAGAAACTTCATTTTTCATTTAGGAATCTTCTCACACAGGACACCTCAATGTACCTACTTAGAATAAGTAAGCCCCCTCATATATCACATACACATCATCAATACACTTTGCATCCCATGAAGGTGGTCCTTCTTAATGGCGCGATTACAACGGCAAGCCTCGAACGAGTCAAGTTGACACTCTCACTGTTTCTTTTACTCATCGACTTGGAGTGATTTCTAATAACGACTTCTGTGTTTTAGGGCTCGTTCCATGAGCCACTTCACCTTAATGGTTGAGTCCTAAAAGCCATATTGGTTAGGGGAATTCTTATACAAGCACAGCTAAAGTATTCAAACAATCAAACAAGAGCTTATAAAGAAGTGTGCCTTAATTCATTTATTATTCAAAGATTATTTGTGATTTATATAAGGAAACGTACAAAGCGGATTACTATATCAGATTTAAGGGCACTATTCCTAACAACAAGTACATAGAGATTTTCATGGTCGTCCGTCTCCAATTCGTCGACTGATAAGATCTCTAAGCGAGTCACCTTCTTATAGGATCTGCTAGACGACATGACATCTTCGTTCAAATGTAATTATGATTTTTAATTTAAATTTTCTTTTATTATATATGTCATATGTATAATAGTTTTTTTTTATATAAGTCAAATATTTTTGTCATGTTATCCCGCCAAGTCAGCAAAGAAATGAGGCGCATGGCCGATTCTGGTAACTAATAAATTTTCTGAGAAAATCGGACCTAAATTGCAGAACTTATAGAACTTATAGAACTTAATCGTAAATTTCGAAACGAACAAAACCAAAATTATCAAAATTATAAATTTATAGAATTTAATTGCAAATTTTAAAATGGACAAAGAATTAAATTATCACAATTAAAAATTTATATAAGCAAGTTTCCATTCTTGCCAAAGCTAAATTACAAACTAAAATTGTCCCCTAATTAATCACACGTGTAGTAAATAACAATAAACAGGTATAACATAATTTACCAATCATAGCATATTTAATACGACTTAATCATTGTAATCCTCCATGGCTCCCCCCTCCACTTAATGAGTGTTACATTTTGAAAGGGAATTATGTCCTAAGTCTGATTTGGCCAAATTGATATAATGAGATGATAAATATTTTATATTTATTATGTGATTGGTAAAAAATTTAGAGTGCTTTTTTAATTAGTTGGATTCAGCTGAATCGGGTCTGAAATTACAAGTGTAATAAATTCGTTCTTTTAATTGATCGGGTTCGGTCGAATCGGATTTAAAATAGAATTTTTCCATTTATTTCAATGAGGTTTGAATTTGAGAATTTAAATTGGGAAGTAGTGAAGCTATGACATTTTTTTCCCCTATATTGTGGCGATTAGTTCCTTATAAACTGAATAGTAATATATTCTAAGTTAGAATTCGGATTAAAATTTAACTGACTATGAATAAGTCCATTCTAATTGACCCCTCAAAATCAAACTAACCGTTCATGATTGAACAACCAGGTCCATAAAT
>JBBMKE010000003.1:16168550-16180787 GCA_037834125.1 Lippia alba
TCTGTAGACGAGTTCATAACTGGTTCGGTGAAATACAGATATACCTTTAAGTTCTTATTTTTGTTAGTTGCTAATACGGTTCTTGTATCACTGTTTATCTGAACTAGCCTTTCTGGTATATGAGTTCTCATATTCACAAACACACTTCTTCTATCTGCGCATATCCGCAACCAAAGATCACTAGAATATCAAGAAGCAGAAAGTACGACCAACAGGAACAATAAAAGCTCTCACAATAAACAAAACTAACCAAAATGAATGAATATACTCGAATTCTCTGTCCTCGTAAACTGATTTCCTGATGAATCTGTACAGAATTTTTTATCCATTACCAATATCAAACGTCCATAATGAACTCTTTCAGAAGCACGGACAATGAGAGAATATTTCAAGTTCGGTTGGATAATGGTGAGCGTATTTGGCACGACCTTTCCAGGACCATATACAAGAAGCTGTCAGCAAGAAAAACAAGCAGAAATCAGGGGGGAAAATCAACTAATTAATGGAATTAACAATACTAACAGTAAGCTCACAAAGAAAAAAGGATAATTGCATTGACACATTTGAGGGTTGGCCTAATTACACAAGCTTCCCCTGAGGTTTGAAAAATTACAAAAATTTCCTGTATCTAGGAATTTACATTACATCTGGATGCATGAATTTTTATGACTTCATCTCTATTATTTGATTTGCCCATTGCACTAACTGGTTAACATTTTATTTTAAGTTCATGACTAGAATATCGGGCTATGTTAGGGGAAGTTTATGCAAGTAGACCAAGTCACCAAACCTCACAGGTATGCCAATATAACTATCCCAAAAAGAAAACCACCTACTCACGTTGCAGGCATTTACAGACGAACAAGTGAAACCAGCACAGGTCTCACTGAAAGATATGTTGACCAAAACACGAGAAGCATTTGTAAAGGACATTTCAGCAGTAACATTTGCTGTGGGCTTGACCGTATCTGCAAATGCCGTTATACACCAATCAATTTATCATCTAAAGCTTTATCTTATGAGTAATACACGTATATGAATGACGAATGCCCGTCAAAATATTATTATGATTCAAGAAATTATGTGTGAAGTATATAGGGTTGTTTGCTCAACCAACAGTCCAGTTATAGCTAGCACAGGCTCCGAGGGACCGATCCGTGCACACTTCAAACGAATGGTTTCCATCTAACAGTCTTGTATATGAAATCTCTCCACCTTCACAAGCTGAAAACTTTCCATCATCCAGCTACATTTGTGGGATATGTGAAAATTATTAGGCAAAAAAAAACAGAGATTCTTGAAATGATATTCCAGAGCAATTTTCAACCAGACAGACAGAAATTCATATTTCATGGATTAATTATAGAATAATACCTGCTATGCAGAGATAAATTTAAATAACAGGATAGAAACAAGACATTCTTATTTTAAATATTCCTCACATGGCATTCAAAATAATTGATTCATGCATCTCTGTAACTAGGAGGACCACGACAGATATACAGATTCTGCTTTCTATATTAAGTAAAACTCAGACCTTGGCATCAGGGAAGAACTCAAAAACATAAAACAAAATATAATACATTTGAAAAGGCTTGACTTAGTTTTCTGATACATTTTTTTGAAACTTAAAAGGGGTGAAAAACTTAATCTTCAAACTTGTTCATAGCATTTATTGAGGTGAATTCCAGTATGTGGGGGCAAGAATCAACGCATTCAAGATACATGAAAATCATGTAAAAGTTTTGTCATACACTACCCAAATGAGAGAAAATAAACCCCTTTTGGTAACAACCAAAAAGATAGCAACTTTTTTAGTGTATGTGTGGACTTTTGTTATATGTGAAGCAAATCAGAGAAAAAGCCCTTTGTAAAAGCCAAAAAAGATGTCACCTTTTTGTGTACGTCTCTGGAATTAGAATGCAACAGAAACAAACCTTGCAAATGGTGTAACAATCAGTGCAAATGCTGCCGCCATTGCCGCCCACAAGAACTTGAAAAGCGAAAGTGGCGAAGTTTCTATTAGAGAATGCATGAGGGGTCTTCAGTAATTTCAGAGCAACCTCAGAACCATTACAGCGAAACCCAAAACTCAAAATCAGAAAAACCCAACAATGCAGAAGCAAGAACGAAGAAAAACTCGAGCCCATCTCAGGAAAAGAAGCTGAGAGAATGTTGTACACTTTCTAGCATTCTAGGACAACTTTTGCATGAACAATAACAATGGGTTCGCCATTCTCATCTTTCTGAAAGTCCCATCAACTAATACGCAGATTTAGCTGGCATTTGCTTGCGCACACTGGCACAACATTGTTTGTGTGTGACAGAGAGAGAGAGAGGGTAAAAATGAGTAAATGATTGAGAAAAGAGAGTGTGAAATGGATAAAATAAAGGGATGTTAGTGGTGGATGAAAGACGTTAGCTTGGGGATAAAGCACATGAGACTGACAAAGCAACTAGGACCAGTGTGTGTATATTGTAGTGCAGATAAGAGAGAGAGAGAGATAGGGAGCGAGAGGGGGAGAGACAGAGAGAGTTGAAAAGGGTTTGATATTAAATGAAGACAGAGGATACATCGACATCACCTTCATCTCTCTCATTCTTGGGGCAAAAGGTTGAATCCAAATTCCAATGGTCCTTCACACATCGACCCGACAAAGTAAGTGGGAGAAAGTAAATCAGGTACTCAACAGCTCGTTAAGGGGGGAGGTGTGCTCCTCACTAGGTCTACAAGGAGTCCACCTCAAAGTCCAAATTGGACTCAAGAATAAAAGCTCCCACACTACAACCTATAGAAATCGAACCGTGCACCTTGTGACAAATCTGCCCCTCCATAACCAATTGAGCTATGCCTGCGGGCTTCATCTCTCTGATTCTTGGTCATGGGAGAGAGAGAGACATTATATAATTTCAATGCATTTTGACAATTCTTTGTGGAAGAAATGGGAAAGGGACAACGGAATTGTATTGCAACGGACCCCTTGTTGCTACTTATTGGTCCTTACTTAAATGTGTTGGAAATTGAAATTTTCAGTGGGAAATATTTATAATTTTTGTAAATAGTTTGTGAATTTGAGGTATTCCCTTAGAATATGGATGAAATAAAAGAATAGGATAATATTGGATAAATCTCCGGTTAAGTATCATATTTTTACTTAATTCTTCATTTTCACAAAATGTCGTATGATTTTCACATAATGTCGTATTTAAAATACCATTCAAAATATATTGTATATTTTTTTCAAAATATAGTACTAAAACGTTTCAATATTATATTTATATTTTATTATGTTGTATAATTTTATAAGAAGTAAAGTAAAAATATTCTAAACTAATTAAGAGTTATTCAAACTGCCCCCCGAAAGAATTAAAAAGTATTATTTTAGAATCCACCGCAAATGCAATACACTATATGTATAGATAGGTTGATTCCTATGGATTCGAATATGACTAAAAGAATTTCCTAATTATGAGGGCATTAAACGCAGAAATTTTGTGAATCACTAAGATGGTGGTAGGGGTACACACCACCTATGTCATATGAAATAATGCTTCTTAGTCCTAGGACAACTTCACGTGCATAGGGTAGTTTATTTCTTTAGTATAGTTGATTTTTACGCTTTACTAGTTTGATTCGATTTGAATTTATAATAAATGAACTCCAAAATATTATATATATAATTTTCAAAAACAATCATCCAAACCCATAGAGCAATCATGTCAGTAGAAAATGTCATTTTAAGCATTCTATAAGTTTCTTGTTGAATTGACTAGAAACAATTAATTTTATTGTTATTATATGAATTTGTAGACAAAATCTTTTTCAAAATAATAATCTAGAAAATCAGAAAGTTGAAATTCCTTAGATAATACGACAAAGGGACAAAGACAAAAACCACAATAGAGCCCTTGCTAGAGAATAGAGATAGAAGGGATGGCCATTGGGATAAGCCTTTTGAGGCCAAGCTTTGAGAATGTAAAACTAGCATCATATGTGACTATAAGAACACAAAATTGTTGTCCATTGGTCCTCAAAATTATTGGGGTTTTGACGATGATATTTGATGTACTAACATTTTTTCCTTCATTCTCTACGGTGGAAAATTATATAAAAAAAAAAACAAAATTATACAATTGTCATTGTGTACTTTGCGTTATAGACTATGATGCATGAGCATTTCTAAAAATATCATTTTGTCGTGTCGTGTCGTGTCGTGTCGGACACTCCTCACATAGAAATTTCAAAAAAAAAAAAATCGTGTTAGCATATCCTTATCGTGTCGTCCGTATTTGTGGATCATAGGTCATAGATAAAGCTTAACATATTTAGAATATAATTTTTTTTATTAATTATATGATTTTTATGTGTATTTTGTGATTATAATCTCGAAATATTTGATAATTTTGATTCTCCCTTGATAAAATAACATGTCTCTAACCCCAAAAATTACGAGGCTATAAAATTCTAGGGATAAATATTTGTACCTTATTAACTCTAAATGAACATTGCAACCTAAATTTAAAAATATTTAAATTTATAATTTTAACTATTATTTCTTTTTAAGTGTTTGATTCCAATTATCGTGTGATACGTAGAAGAAGTTTTGTGTATGTGTCACATTATCTATACAATATTATTAAGCGTCAGACCTATTTGTGGTCTCTTGGTGGGTCTTTTTTTTTCTTTTTTAATTTATTTATTTTACTCACTCAACCACAAAGAGAACGTGTTTTAGTTGGTTAATAATTACTTTTCTCTCACCTTTCTTTTATTAAGATTTTATGTTCTTTTTATTTTTCTTGCTCTTTAATTTATATTTTAAATATATGTTATTAATATAAAATTATTAAATTAGTAATTATACCAAAAATAATTATTAAATATATGTATTAATAAAATTAATTTTAATAAATTTAGATAATAATTAATTCGCACACGCAACGAGTGTGTGAGATTACTAGTATTAATGAGATGTGCATGATCTCGAGCTCAACTCAGTGATGGATAATACTCGGTTGACGGAATTGCTGGTTCATACCACCGGTAAGTCCCTGATCACGCGATCAGGGACATCAATCGCTTGTAAGTATAATGAAGTTGCACTTTGTTAAAAAATAATTAAGTTACAAATTTAAATATTTTTTAGTTTAGATTGCACAGTAGAAACGCTGACATTCACGATAATACAAATATTCATTTCAAAATTTTAAACCTTTTTTAGTCTTGAATTTACTAAACTCATTTGATAGGCCCAAATCAAGCTCGGATCAGCCCTGTAGAAATGTCACCATCTGGATGGCTCCTCCAAGCTATCCGAAGACACTTGAGCTTAGATGCTCATGGTAGTGGGCTCGCGAAGCAGATCTAGCCCATTCACTCACTGTCTTATTACTCGAGGGGGGCTTGCCAAAGCCCATGCACCGAGCATAGGATTTACTCACCAATCCCACCTAACGTTCGTCTCGCTGACCCACGGAGTATCCTTCATTCTTAGAAGGTCCATCCCCTCTACACGAGGGAAGCCCACCATGAGGGTACCCACTGTCGTGCCTACTCACACCGCTTGAGCATCCCAATGCTCGGACCAGGCCACCAGAAGAACTCCACCCCTCGAGCGTCATAGTGCTCTGGTGGTTATCACAAAAACATCTTAAAGCTCGGGGAAATTCCTCCCGTAATCGCCGCTTACACACACGCGCACAGTGCACTTCTGACATCCCTACAACCACCTATCATTAGGTATCTATCAGGGATATCACTTTCATGCCATCACACGACGCCACGTGTCTAGGGTAACACTGGATTTGGGACCACACGGTCGCTTCTACCAAAACACCCATGCCCTCAACCTATAAATAGGGGAATTCCACCTGATTTTTCCTAAGTCATCTTCATCGCATACACACTGCATAAAATTTGGGTTTCATCCTTGTTCTCCTTCCCAAGCTCATACACTACACCATTTTTGCATCCTAACTGCACTTTGAAGGTGTTATCCTAGTTGGAAGAACCCACACTCATTCGGATACCTAGTTCCGGAGACATCTTTGCCTGTGATGGTCTTCCCATCAAATAAATCTTAAAGTGTTGGTGTTTAAATCATTTCTAGTTTCTACACTTCCAGATTCTACACCTTCATCATTCTTTAATATTTTATAGAACTCAATATTGTTCTGCATGGCGAAAAAAGAAATCTCAATATTGTGATGGGTTAAACTTTTTTTGCACCCCAACGTTTGGGGCGTGTTGCACTTTAGTACCCAACCTTTAAATTTTAAGGATTCCCTACCCAACCTTTGAATATTATTACATTTTGGTGCCCAATTCGAATTTCCGGCAGAATTTTCTGACCAAGATGGATTTTTGAAGGGTAAATCGGTCATTTTGTTTTTTGCCCATTAAAAAATTAAACAAATGAAAAAAGAAAAAAGAAAACCCTACCATGGCTGCAAAATTCACCGGCGCTCCATTAGTGGAAGAAGTGAACAAAATCATCATTTCTATCAAACAAGCCATCCGATTTGCCCAACAAAAACTAATTTATACATAACCAAACATACATATACAATTACACATATTTATCGAGAAAGGTGAAAAAGGAAGGAAGAATGGAGATTGTCGGTGGCGACGGTGAGGCCACTGATGATGGGGGATGGCGCCGGCATTGAAGGATGGTTGTGGTTGTCGGCGGCTGGAGATATTGGTCGATGGCCTGAGGTAGCGGCAACCGGCGACGAAAGGGATTTTTGCCAGTGTAATTATCCCTATTCTTTTAATCACTTCTAAGTGGAACTTGCATCATAATACGCTTTAATTTGTGTAAGCTGTTGTTTCATCGGTCTGCCGGAGGATGCTTTGAAATGTACGTAAATCCATTTATTCTCTGCCGTTGGTTTTCACAGAACCTGGGAACTGAATGCACCCTGGACTGGTGCTCGAGTAGAAGTTCCAGCAAAGTTTATCGTCGGGGATTTAGACCTGGTCTATCACATGCCGGGAGCGCAAGATTTCATACACAAAGGTGGATTCAAGAAATTCGTGCCCTTGTTGGAGGAGGTCGTCGTTCTGGATGGTGTCGGACATCTTCTCAATCAAGAAAAGCCAGACGAGATCAACGAACACATTTATGCTTTTCTTAGAAAGTTTTAAATCAAGAATAATTTTGAAGTCAGGAGGATGTTTGTGCATGTCCTGACATCAAATGAGGCTTGTAAATATGTGCTATAGTTTTTTTTTTTTATTTTTTATGTGCTTTAGTTTAAATAAGCTTTGAGTTGTACGAAACAAATGTTGCTTGTAATTATGTGATGTAGATTAAATAAGCTTTGAGTTGTATGAACCTTGTTAACCGTTTCATATGCAATAAATAAATATTAAACTACCTATCATCTAATAGCTTTTTTCGGCCGAGTTAAACAATCAACTATTACTTGATATATCGTTAGAGTATATATGTAAAATCGCCAACGATATCCTTCTCATTGTAAAATGTGATACAAGAAGGCAATAGATATTGTTGTTAATTTTTTTTTTGGTAGCAAATAGAACATTTCGTTGGTAATGAATTGTTTAAAATTATAATTTATTAGTATTTAAAACGATATATTTCATTACAAAATACATAATATTTGATAACGAAACATTTTCCGGGGCTAAAGGCTAAAAGTATTATTCAACAACAAAATAAATTATGTTCTTTGCACCAGTTGAATTCGTGTTAACAACAGAGATAATGGCCACCAAACCAACTTGGCTAGATATAATGTTTAAAAGAAAATCATAATATATTAAGTTAGTTTTTATAATTTTATCTCAAATATGTATTTGCAACAAAAGTTTTTATGATAAAAAGTACTAAATTATTTTTCAGCAATAATGATCGTTGTTAATTTATGAAAATGTTAACAACCATATACTTTGCTGCCCAAAAAACTACAACCGCAATAAAATAAATTGTTCAAAAAAGTTAAATATTCAGCGATAATTAAATTTTGTAGCTAATTTTTTACGAGAATTTTCAACGATAAATTTTGTTACGCAAAGTGTACTATTAGCTGCAAATAAATTTGTGATAAAAATATACTATTCACTAGAATTTCATACTGTTCCCAGAAGAATTGCACTTTTGCTACAATACTTTTTGTTGTCATTTTGTTAAAATTATTGCTAAATAAATTTTGTCATTTATCAAAATTATTGCTAAATAGAATTAGAAATCGACAGTTGAGAGACACATGTTTTGATAATAAAATATATTTTCTTGTAATATGTGAAAGAAAGATAATGAATGTCACTTGTTATAGCTAAGACATAACTACTTGAAATAATAATAATTAATAACACATTATCAGTACGATCGTTCTAACTTCTCAGGTGAATCAATCAGAAGATAAGAGTGTATTTCCTATCTATTTATTTACATTCTTATACTATCTATTTATTGCATTCTCATATATAGTATTATTAATTATTAAGTCTTCTTTTAATACATATTTATATCCACATTTGCTACCAATAACTTGTTTATATTAATTGTTTATGGTTTGTTGAAGAGGTCATTTTGCATTTTGCAGTCCTTGTTCACCTTAGTAGACATTTTATTAGTAGATTATTTGAGAAATCTCCAATTTATCCTTTTCTGTTATGCTTGAAAATGAAGTTTTTTTCTCAATACAATGGCAACTATATAATAAAGAGAAGAGATAAATATTTTGAACAACTTGTACTATTGGGTTTTTGGACTTTGCATCTCAAATTATAAAAACTCTGCGTTCGCATCCTTAACTATTGTTTTAGAGTTAATCACATTTTACCCCCCTGTGATTTTGAAAATTGGCAAAAGACCCCCCTGAAAGATACAATTCCAAATGAAACAACTTATGTTTTTTAAAAAAAGGTCACTGCCTCCCGCGTCGATTTTTAAATGATTTTAGTTGTAAAAAGATGAAAATACACATTCATATATTGCCCTTAATTATCAAATGAACAAGATGAAACCTTAATTGAAATTTTTGACATTTCCCTCTCAAACACAAACTCTTCTTCTTCAATGGATTCTTGGTAGGATTTGAGACATCGGCGTGCGTTTAGGGTTTGGATTTCTACAATTTAACAACACAAGAAGCTCTGAAGAACCTCGTTAGGGTTGATTGGTCACGATATGTAAAGGATTTTGATGGTTTTTGGTTTGTTTCTCTTAAGTGTTAACAAGTTGATAATGGGTGTTGTTATCTTCAATTTGTGACCTATTGCATTTGAAATTTCATGTGAAGCTTATAATTTTTTGTGATTATTGAGCTGCTATAGTGGAATTTTGGACTTATTGAGGTGACAAACTTTGTGTTGTGGAAAGGCGGGTTCCATGGGTATACTTTGGTCCCTACATGCATGTTAAAAGGGTTTGGTGTTTTCAATGTTTGTTGTCTCTTTACTGTGAGACATGGGCTTGTCCTTTTCTTATTTTTTATCAGCCTAAAGGCCCTAAACATATGGTCCATGTTTGATATTGTGAGCTTTTTCATTGTGTTGCTGTTTTCTTGAACTATAGTATTATGTCTCATATTTTTTTTTTATAATCGTAGATGGTTGAGATACACATGTGGATTGGGGGCAAGTTTGAGTACAATCCAACTATGAGTTATGTTGGTGGCAGATTATTTAAAAAGTCTGGTGTATGTTAGGGTAGAGGACCTAAATCTCACTAAATCGTATGATGTGTATGAAGAAAAGGGTGGTGCTAAATGCTCAGTGCACTTCTACTCGCAAATGACAGGCCATTCATTGGAGGAGGGATTGAGGAAGCTAATGCACTATCGGTTTGAAGATTGGGGGATAAAAGTGGTTGATAAACCTATTATATTTTATACACAAGTTATAGACAAATAGCTGATTTACATTCAACACTCAAGGGGATGTGCTTGAAAAGGATTGACAATCAAATATGCAACTTGAAAATGACAAATGCATAGAGGAAATCATCAATTGTATTAGACTTCACTGTCAATAATTCAGAGGTGGAAAAGACTTCAACAGATTTGAATAGACTTTGGGAAGCACTGGTAGCTGAGGATGCATTCACAAAGACCAACAAGGAACAAGGGGGTGGTGGTGCTCTAGAGAAGGAATGCACAAAAAATAACAATGAAAAAGAGGGTGGTGCTCAAGAAAAGGAATGCACAAACAATAACAATGAAGAAGGACGGACACGCCTAAAAAAATGGTCCATGGAGTGTCCGACACATGTCGGACACGGACACGGCTCCGACACGTGTCGGACATGGCTGATGGAGTGTCCGGAAAAAAAAATTGGGACACAGTGTCGGACACAGTAAGGTGAAGTGTCCGACACGGCGAGGTGAAGTGTCCGACACGGCGGGGCAATTTTTATAAATTTTTTAATATTTTTTGAATTTTTTGGAGAGAAAATTGAAAAAGTAAAACTTATTTGAGTTTTTAATATTACATATTTTTATAAATATTTTATGTTACGTAGATTATAGTTATAAAATATTTTTATTTTTATATAAAATATTTTTATTTTTATATAAAATATATTTATTTATATAAAATATAGCCGTGTCGTGTCCTAAAATTTTGAAAAAATTCGTGTCGCCGTGTCCGTGTCATGTCGTATTCATGTCGCCGTGTCCGTGTCCATGCAACATAGCATACAAGTAAAAGATAATAATATAACACCCATATATTCTTAATCAAATGTCAAGAGTTTGAATCTTGATTTTGGATACAGAGCAACTTTTTTATTTTTAATAAAACATTCACACCCTCAAATAGCCAAAGGAATTTGAACAAGTATGCAACAATTTTAAATCTGTTGAACAATTATCTCATCATTTGACTTGTTTACAATTCAACGAAGAGATTACTCGTTACCATCGACTAGACCCTAGTTTAAAACAAAAGAAATAATATTAGCCTCAAAAACTTTAGGCCACAAGCATTTTGCCGAAAATGGAAAATCATAATATATTCATTTCTTTTTAATTGATTTAATATTTGATGAAAGTCACAAATTATTGATTAATATTCAAATTAAAAACCATATATTTCTAATGCAGCTTCATAGTTCTTTCTGACTCTGGAGGGTGCAATAGGAAATTTCAGCTAATTGCAGCAATTGCTGCTCCGGCACCAGTTGGGAAAAACAAAGTGAAAACTAAAATGAAAGCACCTAAAAGGCTAAAACCCAAGCTAAGCCCTACCACCACCGCCAACGCGTTCTTTTTTTTTTTTAATTTTATTTTTTATTTACAAAAAGGAGACTTAAAAAATTTCAAAGGGGAGACTAATCCTCCTATATCATTATCGGGGGTATGTCAAATTGTTTTCTCATAACATGAATGACATTTCTTTGCAAGGAAATCAACACATTTGTTCCCTTCTCGCCAAGTATGAGTCACTTTCGTCTCCCAAGATCGGACAAAGAGACTTCTGCAATCCGCAATCACATTCACGAAGGATGTAGCTCCAAGGAGATTTTGTCATCCTTAATGAGAGATATTGTAAAAGAGGAGTCACATGTCACCTAAATTTTTTCAAAACGTCTCTCCCAAGCTAGTCTCAATCCTTCTCTAACACCCAACAACTCCGCCATGTGTATAGAAACATTCCCCAAATTACAAGAGAATCCAAACACCCAAATGACATTCTCGTCTCTCACCAATCCTCCAACGGCAATTGAGAAAGAGCTCTGAAACATCTTTACATCTGTGTTTAGTTTGACCCAACCCGTGGGGGGTTGGTCCAACTAAGAGTTCGAGGTCTGCGGGTAGCTTTTTTATCTTTCTTAGCCATAGTTTGCATGAGATCCAAAGTAAGCCTTTTAATACTCCAAATAATTTCCCTAACTGATTCATCTTGTTGTTGGAAGATGAATTTATTTCTAAACTTCCACAAAGTCCAAGTAGTTGAAAGAAAAATAACCTTCCATGAAATAGATGGAAGATAGATATTTTTGAAGTTAGATTTGATATTGTCTTCCAACCAGTTTTGATCTCTTATTGCCCGAAATTCAAAAATTTCAGTCGGCAAAAGAAGGTGATCCCAAATTTATTAGTCTGTGCATTCGATCCGCACACATTTCCAATCCGCCATGGCTGCCGCCGCCGCTGCGAGGTCGGTCCTCAGATTCATTCGTTTTGCCAAAACAGCCATTTCTCTACTAAATTGTACGACACAATGCTCCACTTTCTTCTAGCTAAAATATTAAAGTTACATAT
>JBBMKE010000003.1:16243398-16256078 GCA_037834125.1 Lippia alba
ATGCTTGGATGCTTCCACTACTATTGCTGGTCTGTCATACACATCAAGATATTGGTGCAGATAAGCTTTTCCGGTTTCCGCTGCAGTTTTGACTGATTCCTCAGTCAATTTTGACACACCAAATTCCTTACGCCATCGCTGTAAACAAAGATAGATTCAACAAAAAGATACACAACAAGATACATTCCCAAAAAAAATCACGCACCGTTGCATCAAAAAGATACAATTAACGAGCTTACTCAAAGTCAGAATCTGACTCTCTTTGAATTAGAGGAATGCGAATCTTACAATGGCTTTGTTCAACTTTGAGACGGCATCATCAACCGAAAACTTTAAATCCTTCAGAAACCAAAGGATCATGTCCTCATCATCTCTTCCATATCTACCCACTGGGAGAGTATTGTATTCCTTTTCAAGCCTCTGTTTAACTACTGCCACTAACTGCAACATGAAAGACATTATCAACCATATAATCTCCAAACTGCATCAATTGAAGTACAATTCCTTCTAACACTCGCCCAAAGAAACTTCAAAAGGACCATAAATCATAACCAAGTACTAACCTAATAATCCAAAAATGTGCATTATATTTATGGAAAAGAAAGATTCAAGCATTCAAGAGCACGAATTTTCATGAATTGCAATCCAACAACGTACCAAACAAACCAAACCCAGTTTCACATCAAAATCCCAGAATCAAACAAGATTAAAATTTGAAACTAAAACTGAAAACAAATCCAGTTGAAATGCATCCCCAGATAAGAAATCAAACGAAACACATAACGGTTGCGAAAAAGGGAGCACCTTGCGAGCATTTTCCGGCGGCAGAGAACAGCCGCGAATGCTGAGCCTGAAAAGCTTGATGGGTTTCTCGTGATGAACAGCAAATGACTTGGATTTGAGGGGCAGAGGTTGCCGGAGACTCAAACAGTGATACATTTCATCGAACAGTTTGTAGTCACTTTTTCTTGGCTTTTGACTCTCTCTCTAAAATAGCAAGTCGTATCATAGTTTTATGCTTCAAGCAATGATGTTGCGTGTCTGCGAGTGTGCGCGAGTATTATTAACCACGTTTTGTTGCTTAGAAGCGATTCCTCGCAAAGACTTCCGTGAATGACCAAAATTAGAAATTTGTCTCTAAAATTTATAAATATAAAAAAAATAATCATATAAATTATGAATTTAATAACATAATTTTTGGAGTTACAAATCACATTAAAAAAATTGAGGGTATTTTTTAAATGAATAACGGAACTCTAACGGATGTCAGATACTATAAACAATTCTAAAAAATTAGAGACTAATATATAATTTTTTAATAAATAGACGACATAATAATTAAATTTAAATGGTAATCAGCGTAAATTTTCGGTATTATCAAAATTACAAATAATACCTCATATTTTAGATATAATTATATTTACATCCAATTTAGTACATTTCAGTTGCATATAACTCTCATTAATAATTGTCTCATTAATAATCGATTAAATAAATATAGCCTCCCTATAAAGTTTATCAATTACTTAAAAACAAGATCTTTTTACGCTACCACTTATAAATTACAATTATATCTAAATATGAACTACCACATGTAAAAACTTTATATATAATTAACCAGTTATTATTATTGATACAGTGGATTTTCGGAGCACCACTAAATTTATCTGAATTCTTCTCGCTTTCACTCCAAATTTAATTATTCATCCAAGAAGACTTGTAAAGAAAATAAAATGGAGGTAATGGTTCCATCTCTCAATGCAATGGCATTAGAATTGCAAATAAGTTCTCATTTTTCTACAAACAGAGTCAAGTAATGCGGTCGGATTTTCAGCGCACCACTAAATTTGGCTCAATTCTTCTTATTTTTGGTTTCTAATTTAATTATTCGTTGAGAAAAAACTGCGGGGAAAATAAGATGGAGGGGGGCGTTAAATTATTCGTTGAAAAAAACTAACGGGGAAAATAAAATGGAGGGGGAAAAGCGAGAAGAATTCAGACAAATTTAGTGATGTGCCGAAAATCCAACCGCATAAATTATTAATGTCTATTATAAAGTGCCAGTAAAATCAATTAGGCAACAAATTAAACTAAATCACATGGAAGTGTTGGTCCATTTGTTGTTAGTCATTGTCTATTAGATTTAGTTGGACACAAAAAAGACAGTGAAAACGATTGATTTCTTACATTAGACATATAGCTCTAAAATAATTAATTATTATTATTTTTGAATAGTACTCATGAGTTAATTTTTTTTTACTCTCTATTTTAAAAAAAAAATTTGTTTGCTCCCCAGATGAAAGTTAAAATGTTTGTTTACTCCCTATTTTTCGCAAACGTGATACAAAAACTCAAGGATCACGTAGCTAACTCCCCAAATGTTGTATATTTTTCGCAATATCATGTATATACACCATTTGAGGAAAAATATACATCATTTGGGGATTTAGTTACGTGATCCTTGAGTTTTTATACCACGTTTGCGAAAAATGGGGAGTAAACCAACATTTTGCCTCTCATCTAAGGAGTGAAGACAATATTTTTTTTTGAAAATGGAGAGCAAACAAACATTTGACTTCCCATTTGAGGATTTATCGGAAAATTCCCCATTAACTAATCGTCCAAAAAAGAAAAAAATATATAATTTACAAAAAGCTTTTAATTTGCTAAAAAACCACTAAAATTATTCAAAATTATCGGTAGACCTTCCTAATTTTAACCTTCTCGAGCAGAAGTTGGTCGTCTGAACACGTCCTGGCGATTGAAATTGTGATTAAAACCTACTTAAAGTTCAACTCTTACAAATACCCTCTAATTAATGAACTAAACTTCTCAAAAGATGAAAAACATATTAACTAACATCAAAGAAGTTCCAAGAAAAGGCTAGCTTTTGGATGGAGGCCAGCATCTTTCAATGTCATTTTCATTTGATCAACACCATAAACTTTCCTAGGGAAGTTTGATATCAACCTGTAGTTTCCGGCCCCAACGAGGCCTAACGAGTCGATGTATCGATAAATCGCTTGAATCTTGTCCGTGGACGAGAAGCTGTTCTCCCTCCTCTCCCCGTTGGGAAAACGGATCAAAATCTGTTAATTTAGTCAACAATTTGTTTCTATAAGCAAGAAGCTGGATGAAAAATAATGAAGAAAAATGAATCTTGTACCTGAGTGATTTCAGCTTTTTTATCTCCTTTTTGAGAAGAAGTTGCATTAGTTGTAGCTGGTTTAGCTTTGTTAGCCAATTTACTCAATGAATTTGCCTTGGGTTTCTCTGGTTTTGCAGTTTTTTCTTGTGAAGTTAGCTTCTTTTGGAGTCTTTCTTTCTCCTGGAGTAACACAAACATATTGTAATGTCACATTTGTGTACTTGAAAGTTTGATTGTCTCTACAGATGAATAAGAGTTGGACTTCTGAATTTTAGCTTAATTACAAATAAACCCCCTCTTACTATAAAAAGGGACAAGTACATTGATGTGTGGTGAGGTTTTGTCAAATGACACAAACTTCCCCTTAAGTGTGAGAAATTACACAAACTTTCCCTGACATAAACTAAAGATTGACCAGATGTGTTGAGGGCAAAATAGAGTATTCATGAAAGCTAGAAATGACTTCATCAAAATTTATCGATCAAAGCGTAATATAAACTCTTCGACAGTGAAAGTTTTCGTAATTTCTCAAACCTCAAGAAAAATTTTGTAATTAGGCCAAATATTGGATACCACAAAAATTTTGTAATTAGGCCAAATATTGGATACCACAATGTAATCAGGTACTACAATACCAACCTTCAGTAAACTTCATAGTTTACTCGCGGTTGTTACACACTCTCAACTGCTGGTGTGTGTGTGCAATTTTTTTTAAAAAACAGCATAACGTAAGTAAGAGGTTGATATCAGCAAACGAATACACATAGTAAGGGGAGGGTTTTGTAATTTCTAAAACAAGAAAGAGTTATTCATAGTTAGCCAAATCTCAAGCCAGTCCTGCTCTAATTCATCATTTCTGAGCAGAAAAACACATAATTTTCATGTGAGAAGATGCACCTGATCTATCTTGAGGGCTGCAAGATAAGCAGCATCTTGTTCTTCTCTAAGCCGTCGATCCATACGGCTTCTCTCTTCCTGCTTAGCCCTTCCACTCCCAAATGCCAGCCCTTGTTCTTCCATTGTTCTTTGCAAGACTTCCACCAATTCAGCTGGGCTCACTGGACCTTCCAACTGTACAAAACATACAAAAACTAGTAACGGATCGACTACCAATCTGTTACCGTACCACATCATCAACTAATTACCAAACTACTTACTACCTTAAACTGGTAACTTTCGAGGTGAATTAGACCAAACACATACTACCACTAACCTGTTGCAGCACGACTAGATTATCCCCATGAGCCGGAGCAACGACCGCACAGAAAGGAAAGCTACAAGCCCTCAGAGTTGCAGCCATTTGCAAACCCTCTCCTCTATCAGCAACTCCACCCCAACAAACAAAGTTAGCATCAAGGAACTGCACCACCACCTCAGAACAAAGCGTCCCTCGGCAGAAATCAGCCGTGAACGGATGTTCGGGCGAATGGATGTACATGAACAGCAGCTTATGCTCATTTTGAGCCATCTTCAATGCGTCGGCGAACCGGCACGCGTAGAAAAAGGGACGCGTCGTCCCGTACTGCTGCTCGAAGCTCGTCAAGAACGCCCATTCCTCCTGCACCATCAATGGTGGATGTTGCTGATATGGGAAATTGTTAACTTGAGGATGGTTTTGGTAGTTGGTTCGTGATGGCCGTCCGATCAAGTCGGATATTCCTTGATTGATGGTTCTTGAAAATCCTCCGAGTATGTTCCTTGGAAGCCTAACTATTCGATCGCCGAGGGCTCTTGCATTTTTCATCAATATTCTTGATGATGATGATGATGGTGATGACATTGTTGTTGTTAAGGATTTAGATCCAAGAATGTGGAAGTTTTTTACTGATTTTTTTAGTGGGATTAATGTTGTACTGTTGTGTTTACTAGGAATGGGATCCTAAGACAGTGTGGAAGAGGTTTGCACATTGTCAAAGATGTTATTCTACAAAAGTCATATTCAACTTTTGTGATTTTGTCTCATCCTTTTATCAAAGTTCATTATCTGATATGTTTATGCTTTCTCTTTTATATCTTCTACATAGTTCAAAGGAGATACCTTCCTTGTAGACAGTGTCATTTCGTTTTTTTGGTTTAAAACTCGATTTTTTTTCGGGGTTCGGGTACTGTAGAGGCCCAATTCGACACAGCTCTTTCAATCAAGCTGCTTCATTTCATGAAATTAGAGTTTGAACCCTAAACTTTAAGAAAACTAGTTTCTCGTCCCTCGAGACGAACTGAAATTCTTTGTGAAGATAGGATTTTGTTTAGAGAGCACCAAAGTTGTGAATGCTAACAATAGTCAATAATGTCATAACTCATAAGCAAAATATATATATAGGAAGATGGAAATATATATGGTGGAGGAAGGTGTATGGTTCTTGATTTGGGGTGGTTTATTTTTCATTAATAATGATTCTTGTTTGTTAGTGGAGATTGCTTTGGATAAAGTATGATGTGCGAAGATGTAATTGTTAATTATGATTATGTTTTGTGATCAAAGTTATGTCTTCATATGGAATAATTATATATAACGCATAGTGATATACTTTAAATTGTATAAAATATTGATTAAATGTCACCACCAAATTAGTAGCTATGTTTTGGGAGTAGAAATAATTTAATTATAACATATTGGATTAAGTTGATAATATTTAATTGTAAAAGGGGGTTATTTAATGTTTTAGTTTGGCACAAGGGCAAAATAAGTCATGAAATTTAAGGATCATCTTTGTTCACTAACATAACCTTTTTTCAAAAAGAAAATAAAAAATTCAGATAATTCTTTGTGATCCTATAGTAAACGCTGGTCGTTTGAAACAAAACTAATAGCAAGGTGAGACATGATAATTGATAAACGAACAGGCCGGCGGATACAAATATGACACAATTAGGACATTATTTCAGGATTTTTTTTTTAAAATAAAATTTATCCCGTAAAAATCAAAATGTGTCGCTCATGTTATCCAATATACTACAGTATAATACAAAATGATAATATGAGCAGTGTGCGACTAAACTGGCTACGTAAATTTCGGACGAGAATTTCCTTAGAATATTTGGTACCTTGTTATTCTTTCCAATTAATACTAATTTAATTACGAAGCTACCAAACTGAAATAATTGAATGTGGCCCTCGTTTCTACAAATGCCATCAAGTTCATCATCACTTCACTATTATTGTCTTTGCTTCAAAGCAACGAAAAGTCTCACGCCTGCTAAATTAAAATAAACTTCAATTTCTACTTGCAAGTAGCACTCCACACGTAGTAACCAATAACAATATGAAATTCCCCAAAACATGATCAACGAAATTGACAACTCAAAGGCAATTATGAAACTAGCAAAGGTTGCCCTTCTTCAAAGGTATACTTCATGATGGACTAATTTGACAAACAAACAATAGCTAACAGCATGCTCAATTAATACTCATGCTGTTAAGAGATATTTCAAGAATCATCTTTACACATTTTCAAGAATTCCTCCTCTTCCTACTCTTCTTCTTCATTGATCACCCGAAAGAAGTACACCATTATGCTTCTCTTCCTCCTCCACATTTTTCTATCCTTCCACCTGAACGGGGCCGTATCGTCTCGATGCACGACGAAGACCGCCTCGAAAACCTTCGAAAGATGCATGATTCTTCCCACTCAAGAAGCCTCCATAGCTTGGCAATTCCACCCCCACAATGCTACTCTTGACATTGCCTTCTTCGGTAGCTTCATTTCGCCCTCCGGGTGGGTTGGTTGGGGTATAAACCCTACTTCACCCGAGATGACGGGCACACGGGCTCTAATCGCCTTCCCGGATCCAAATTCTGGTCAAATAGTCCTACTACCATACATTCTTGATCCAACAGTCAAACTCCAGAAAAATCTCCTTCTCTCCCGACCCTTAGATACCCACGTCCTCTCCTCATCAGCCAGCCTATATGGTGGCCGTATGGCAACCATACACAATGGGGCCAACATCCAAATATACGCCACAATAAAACTCGTCCCGAATAAGACCAAGATCCATTTCATATGGAACCGAGGTCTATATGTCCAGGGTTACTCCCCAACCATCCATCCAACAACCGTAAACGATCTTTCCTCAGTAACGACAATAGATGTCCTATCAGGAACAACTACCAAGGCTCACAACAACATCAAGCCACTCAAGATAGCACACGGCGTGATCAATGCAATCTCATGGGGAATCTTGCTACCAATCGGGGCCGTCACCGCACGCTACCTCCGCCACATCCAGTCCGTGGGGCCCGCATGGTTTTACGCCCATGCAGGCGTCCAAATCTCTGCAGTTTTCTTGGGAACCATAGGGTTTGCCATAGGGGTTCGGCTAGGGCAACTCTCACCGGGCCGGGTATACGGGCTCCACCGAAAGCTAGGGTTTGCCATTTTCTGCTTGGGGTGGCTCCAAACCTTGGCCTTGCTCTTTAGGCCCAAAACCACCCACAAATTTAGAAAATATTGGAAATCGTACCATCATTTTGTGGGATATGCATGTGTGGTATTAGGTGTTGTGAATTGTTTTCAGGGATTTGAAGTGATGGGAGAGAGCTACTCTTATGTGAAGTTGGCTTATTGTTTGTGCCTGTCTACATTGTTAGGCATTTGCATTGCTCTTGAAGTGAATTCTTGGGTCATTTTTTGTAGGAAAGCTAAAGAAGAGAAGCTGAAGAGGGAGGGGCTGTTTGGAAACAGTTCTGAGAAAGGAGTTAGTTCTAGTCATGGCTGATCATAGACTTGAAGTTAAAAGTTTTGAGTCGATTAATTTTCACAGAAATAATATGCAAAAGAATTGAATATATTATTTATGTTGTGATTAATTTTAATTTTTTTTGTTCTATTTATGTTGTGATTAATGGTACCATGCAATATATTCTTTGATTCAATGTTGTGAAATTCTGCAAAATGTCACTAAATTAAGTTGATGGATTTTCATTTTGAAATCTTGCAAAAGCATATATAAATTTGGATCGAGGGATATTAAATCTAAATCTTCGACGTAATTCACGAATACGAATTTTTAATTTTAAGGGGGCAAGATTGGACCTTTATATATTACAACAAAAATATATATATATACAATTTAATTTTGTATATGTAGGGGGTATCTTTGTATTGTGAAAAGAAGCAACATTTGTAAAAATGCATTAATGATCTTAATTATTAAAAGAGATGACGCCACTTATACAAATATTTATGAATGACATTGAAGACAACTCAAGAGATATTCTTGCTCTTCAAATCTGAACCTTATCAAAATGCAGTGAACAAAACTCTGATTCTGGGAAATTATTGTTTTCAGTTGTCCCGCTCCAGGCTTGCGAATCCGTTAAACACAATAGTTAATTTTTGAATCCACCAAGTATAATTTAAAATTGAGTCTTATTCATCGCGCAAAAAGAATATTCATAAGTTACACTCTCTCTCTCTTTTTTTTTTCCTTTTTAAAAGAGAATCAATGTTGGTCATTTAACTACTTCCGATAAAATTCAAACTCTTGATGTTTAGTGCTTAGTCATTTGCCCATCTTTTATTCATAAGTCATATTTAATTCTATAATTACATGAAAAACATATTTCTTATATTTTATCGAGACATCACATCAGGAATATATGATTTATCGATTTTATCTAGGTAGAAGATGCCAATGTCGAGTTAATGTCAAGATCAGTAAATTCCAGATTAGATGATCTTATAACGCTAATTGGAAGCAACATCAAATGGCTGTCAATATTAAATGAAATTTCAGTTTAGTCCCACAACTTAATTTGTATATTTGGTCCCCTAGACTATCAATTCAAAATTTTGTCCCACACATTTCATTTTGTCTTAGCAAAAATCTATATCTCACCTATATATGTATATATTCTTTCATGTTTTTTCAATTATTTGGTCTCATTCTCTTTGGTATTTCCAAATAAATTTATTGGTGTCGGTTGATATAATTTATTCCCTCGTCTACTTATGGTTTGCTCATTTATTTATCTTTATAAACATTAAATGAAAAAAGGGAAATTGAGTAAATTCGATGAAAAAAATTAGAGAGGGGATAGTAATTCATAACTTCCTATGAGTTTGCACAAATTTTAGTTAACATCCTCATGTAAAAAAAATTATACTAACTCCTCAATTCAACTTTATAATTTGACTTCACTCATCACTTATTTAAATTGACTGCAATATTTTTACTTATTTCGTTTACCTTTTCATACTTCATTTTTAAAAAATGATACTTTAAATTTGACGATCAATACTCTATTTTAAATTTGAATACTTTAAAATTTAAGTACTTCAACTTTTACGAAAAATACTTTTTTTTTCCTTATTTTTCCTTCTTGCACTTGAATTTTAAATTTGAGTACTTTTAACATTTACAAATAACACTCTACTTTTAAATTTGGATACTCTATTTTATAATTTGTACACTATGTTTCATAATTCGGAAACTTTATAATACTTTAGTTTATAATTTGGATACTTTATTTTATAATTTCAATAATCCATTTTATAATTTGGATACTTTATTTGATAATTTCAATACTCTATTTTATAATTTGGATACTTTATATTTTTGAATTAATACTTCAAAATATAAATCTACAATTAATTTTTACCCCCATCCACCTACACAAAAATGAAAATATTAATTTTTACATATGAAGTATAAAAATTATATTTTGAAATATTAACATATAAATAAAAGTATAAAATTGTGTATATGAGGTATTATGCTAACAAAATTGTTTGTTGGAGGGAAGAGTGATGTTTCATATCATTTCTTGTTATGTTTCAAGGACAATTTAATAATTTTTTACAAAATGGAAAATGAGCTAAAATTATGAAAGTCAATTGGAGAGTTAATATGGTAAAATTTTTAAGTGGGGAGCTAAACAAAATTTTAGTTACCATATTGGTGAGATTTCCCTCTGTTCCGTTGAGAGAAAAATCATTAAAGTTTGGAAATTCTTAATTTACTAAAATATAGGACACAAATGAAGGTACTTTAAAATATAGGATTACTAGTTACAGCCCCGTGCCAAGGGACGGGTCAACTTTTTTTTAAAAGCTATAATAAAAAATCAATTTAAATATATTGTTAAGAATTATTAAAACTAAATTTTAGTTAAAATATTTAAATAGCATGTAGAAATATTAATTTATAAAAATACTACTAAAATTAGAGAACAAAACTAATATTATTGTAAAATTATATAAAATAATAAAAAATAAAATTTATATTTAAAATCAAAAGTATATTTATTAAAATTAAGATAAATAAGAACAAAAATTTCTAAAATTGAACAGTACATTGCTACATATATAAATAAAAATAAAATATGTTACAAAATTTGAAAGAATTTTACATATAAATTTTTGTATGAAAAGAAATATAAATATATCATGTCAAATCAAAATATATTATAATATTATTTGACAATTATCAAAATCAAATATATTTATTAAAACATAATAAAACTTCTCTATAGTGTATTACAATCAATTGATAAAAGAGGAAAAAGAATAATTAATATATATAAAAAAGAACTTTAATGAGCATAATAATGAATAAAAATATATTATAAAAATATGGTTTTTAAAACATAAAAAATATCAAATATTAAAAACTAAATTAATAAAATTAACTTAATTACAAATTAGCAAAAAGTACAATAGTGATAGTAATGACATGTACTTTAAATACTTACAAATAATTGATTATCAAACTAATATAACACTTGTAATCGAATAAAAAAACTTATCTTCAAGAAGAATGATCCTGCATTAAAAAGAGAATTCATATATGGATATAAAAAAAAATCTTGAAGAATGATGGTGTATGAAAAGAGAATTTATTATATGAATATGAAAAGAGATAAGAAAATAATTTTCTATTAGAATAAAAAAATACTTGATTAAAATAAAAGTTAGTTAGACAAAAAAATATCCTAAATGAGGGAAAAAAATCATATCTAGTTTGAATAACACTTACCCAAGAATGATCCTCTATGAGGGGGAAAAAATCACATATAAAGGAGAAAAATAGTTGTATTAATGACAATAAAATCACATATAAAAGAGAAAATTAGTTGTATTAATGACAATTAAAAAACACAGTATATGTGGATAGATTAAGTGATTTGATATAGGAAGACTGATATTGTATGAAAAAGAAAATTTGGATATGAAAGAGGTAAGAAAATAATTTTTCTATTATAATAGAAAAAACACGTGATTAGAATAAACCTTACCTCGACGAAGAATAATCCTGAAAAAAATGATCAGAATAAGTGATTTGATATAGGAAAGAAAATTAATTTCAAGAAGACTGATATTGTATGAAAAATAAAATTTTACATATGGATATGAAAAGAGGTAAGTAAATAATTTTTCTAATAGAATCGGGAAAAAACACTTGATTAGAATAAACCTTCGATGAATAATCCTAGAAAAAAATCATATGATAAGAGTGATAGAACAAAAATCGGAGAAAAATAGTTGAGAATTGAATGTGACAATTAAAACTTTAAATAATAATTTTTTTACTCCGTATGAATTATCACAAAATTTTAAATTTGAATATTCTTCGTAACAAACTTTATCACAAACTTTATCTAAAATATTGAATTTGAATTGATAACTAAATATTCATACAAAATCCTTAATTCTTTTGGATAAAGTTGTTGGTTTGTTATAGAAAACAGAATTTCATTGGATAAAGTTTGTTTGTCATATAAAATAGAATCTCATATGTTATTTTTTATATGAGACGCAGAGTTTTATATTGATGCGCGCGTGTATTTTAAATTTAAATTTTCTAAACAAAATTGGAGAAATATTAAATTTAAAATCTATTCAAAAATTTTTATGACTATCCACGTGTATACTTGCGTGATAGCCTCAAGAGTTCTAAATTATATATATATATATATAGATTTTAAATTGTGTCCCGTGGGTTAACACATTAGGCTATAAACTCTTAATAGCGCCCACATGAGTTCTTAATAGTGCCCACATAAGTTAATGCATTCATTTATTAATTTCATAATGTTACATATATAGTTGTAGAAAATTATAGAAAACCTTGGGCTATAAATCATATTTATATACATTTAATTCCTTGATAAAAATCAAAATAAAATTTAACAGTTAAACAAAATAAAGTTGAGATGTGATTTCAATTTTATTTTCTAAAAATAATTCGAGTAGACAATTAAAACAAATTATTGGTATACTAAATTTATGTATAGTATATTCAAATTAATTATATAACTATTGGTGTTTCAGTGCATAGCAGGCTAACAGCATAGTGCGGGCGCCAAATGCTAGTTTCATAAACGTGGACTAGGGGTGCGTTTCGAGTCAAGCCGAGTTGAGTTTGGCTAAAAAAATCCGGTTTGAGCTTGAGGTTAAAAATTATTTACATGGCTTGAGATTGAGCTTAAACTTGTCAAACTTATTTTTTGAGGGCTTGAGCTTGGCTTGTCAAAAAATCGAGTCGAGCTCGATTCGGCTTGACAAGCCAACATATTTTTATTGGATAT
>JBBMKE010000003.1:16279746-16292717 GCA_037834125.1 Lippia alba
AGTAATTAAATTAGTTTAGAGAGTTACTTGTTAATGACCCTTAAATATAACATAAATTGATTGTAGAGAATAAGAATAGTTAGCCCTTAATTGTTGACCAACATAAACTATAATTTATAATTTAATAGTTAAATTAAATTTTATAAGGGTAGTTCAGTAAATCACAATAGCAAGAATCAACTATCCACACTTTTATATAATTATTATTATAGGTAGATTATAGATATATATTAATCTAATGGTGTAGAGTAAGGTTTAAATTGGGTGAATTTGTTGATTAAGTATACCTTTGAGATGACAATAATTACAGATTAAATAATTTTAATAGTTTAATCTGATCACAAATTCGATAAAGGATTTGGATAATCCAACTCATTTTTGGTTCATATATGGGGACCAACACCAACTCCTAAAAGAATTTTCCGTTATACAACTTCAAGAAAATTGACCATTCAAAACAAACAATAAACACAGTTGAAATGGACCTGTAAAGATCATTTACAACCAAGAAAAGAAGACTAAATTTAGAACTATATAGCTTAGTTCTAGTACATATTACATAAATTGGCAAATTAGCCTGGTTCATTTTTCTATAGCTCTACTCCTATTAGAAAAATCTAACAGCATGAAGTAATGTACAGGAGGCTCTGTCTCTCTTTCGCTGTTGGGTGGGAAAATGGCTTGAGATTTCACCTATCGGTTACAACTTCCTTTTAACTCTTGACGTTTATTTCCTATTGGACACAAAAAATTGTCCAAATATTCAGTTGTAATGGTATAATTAAGAACCGAAGGGCGATATTCTCCTGCTTCCTCCTTCGTATTGATCATTCCATTTACTCAGCTTGTTCATACTAGCTGCATCATAGGTATATTACCTTGGCTTTAGATTGACTAAAGTCCTCCAACTTTTGTAGATCACCTCTTTCATGGTCCTTTATCATTCTCACATGGTGCATCTTTTATGGGTCCTAGTCCTACACACACATATGAGAGACAGAAACAAAACGAACGACAATATCATGGGTGCATTGGATTTTCCTATCCTAATTTCCTTTTTGGAAAATATAAAAAATATCCTAGTTGCATTAAATGCATGTTATTTGAGTTTAATGAGTTGAGATATGATAAAATCATGCTTCGAGGCAAGAATAAAGGAAAATCAGTCAATAGGGTCCAAAAAACTTGAAAGTGTAATTACGGGATTTGGGTATTACCTTGCTTTCTGCTTCCAATAACTCTTGGACAGGTGTGTAGGCTGCAGCAATACAAGGTTCTGCAAAGATTGTAAAAAGGACTCAGATGATGTTCTGAAAGTATGATAAGGAATCAACTAATATTCCAAGTAAGAAACTCAAGTCGTCACCTTTAGATCGCTCCCTGAATAGCCTTAAGTAGCATTTACTAGTTGTTCATAAGGAAAGACAGTTTCTAGATTTTCTCGAGATAGTATTATCTTGAGTAGTTTCATACGGTTTTCAGCATCTGGAAGGTCCACGTAAATTCTAAAGCAAGCAAAAATACCAGATCAAATTGATAGTTATAGTATTTCAATTTGTCATATTCTAGTGTGATCACAACGGGACAATTGCATAACTTCTCATAATTTTAGAATTACAAATCGAAAATCTAATAAAGAACGTACACCAAAAATAAAATTGCAACATTGTTTACTGTGTAATAACCAAATGAAGCTTGTCTGCAATTTTGAAACCAAAAGAGGATATTTGTGTAATTGTTTATAATATTGCAAAGAGATAATGAACAGTTGGCAAGAAACATGTGGCAAAAATACTTGACTCATTATAAAAATTTACCTTCTTGGTAAACGGCGAATGACGGCATCATCAAGGTCCAATGGACTATTTGTAAGCCAAGGATGAGGATTCTCTGTCTATCTTTCGACCCAGCTTCTGTAGCAAGTGTCTTTGCAAGAAGGGTTTTTCCAGTTCTAGGAGGGCCAAAAAGTAATATCCCTTTGCAAGGCTGAGGAAAGAAACAATGTTCACAATTTGCTGTGCAGGAAAAAGGAAAAACTCAAATTGGATAATAAAAGATTACCCTTAGTAAATTTCCATGAGAGAAAAACTCAGGTCTCTGCATTGGGAGAATCACAAGATCATTTAATGCCTTTTTCACATCTTCAAGCGCTCCAACATCCTCAGATTTGATGTCAATTTCGACAGGTTGAACTACTGCTGAAAGAAAGTTGGTCTCATACTCGTCCTTCCCAAGATTCTGCAATGAGATATTATTTAGTGTCGTGAGCAAAGACGTAAACAGAGTTAATAATAACATGAGAAGGAAAACAAAACCTTTAAATTCTGTGAAGGCTTCTTAGATGCTTTTTCTTGTTCCTTTAACCTCAAAATCGCGAGTTAAGGCTATAACAAGACAATTCACAGTAACTGACGTGGTGAAGATAAAAAAAAAGTGATTCTTGGATAACCACAGACAAGTATATTATTACCTTCCACGAGGAACATGCAACCGATCCCCCTTAGGGTGACTAACAATTTTGGCCCAGTCAACAATTTTCTCGGCTTCTGTAATCCTAAAAAAAAAAAGAATAAAAAGAAAAGGGATGGGAGTTATTTATAGGTAGAAGAATCATCACGAAAGCAAACTAAAACTTTTGAAAAGTCGATCTTATCCACCAACACTGAATGTTAGCACTGCATCATTAAAAGCACTATCATTATATCTCAGTCACAACATTTAAAGCAAAACCATGATACAAGAATCTAATTTACTTATAGCTGATGTAAAGATACAGATTTTAAAAGGACGGAAGATAGTCTTCAAATGAATAATGACATTTACAAAATTACTTTTCATATTTATGTAGTTGAGGAATTGAGTATTCTTACTCTCTTTGGTCAATATCAGACCATCAGTATTTACATGCAGCAAGTCCACACATGATAAGTCGTTTTCCTTGAGAACCTGAAACAAATATATAGCTTCAGTTAGTCCATGATATTACGAAAATACACACACACACACACATATATGTGCACACACACACACACTTCGATGGCATTAATGCGCCAAAGAGGCTATGCAACTAAAGGAACCGTTCTTGGCGGATCAAAAAATGAACTAAATTAAAATAAAGGATATATATTATAACACAACAAATATATACACGACCTTGTGCATTTCGGTCAAGTTGCTTTCTAAGATTACTATTCTTCTATCTTCTTCAATCTGTATATTGAATATCCTCTAGAGGTCTTTCTCCTGAAATCATAAAATAACATTATGACTGCTGATTCACCTTGTTCTACCAAAAAGATTACAATCTTAGAACTACTAACAAAAAGTGTGCTACAGTTATTTGCATTTTTTGACATATTACCATTGGAGGATGTAAACACATCACATTGGTGAATAGCTTATATTTATCATCCTCTTCAGATCTTTTGGGGCCTTGCAGCCCCTCTGTAAGTCTCTTTTAGAGAAAGAGGATGAAAAACAAACATATAGACATTATATACAGAATATTACAGCACTTGCTAACCCAAGACAATATGTAACATTGTGACCCATTAAGATATCAATATACATTAAGTCCTACAGAAAAAATACTAATAATAATAAAATAAAAAATAAATAAAACTTTGACCTTCATAAAGTTTGATGATGTTTATGTTATATTCTCAAACAGAGAAAGTTAGTCGAATTTTTCAAAAAATGAAAGTCCGAAGTAAGGCTACACCAACTGCAGATATTCCATACCTGTTGAACACAAGGTGATGTTGACTTGGAGACAGAAATACCATTGCTTCTTGCCAAAAGCATTGGCTGGCCAACTATATGACCTGAAAACATCAGCATGGAGAGGAGTCCATGTACCTGCAATTGAAATCAAAAGTTTCACATTCACTTAAAATATATAAATTCAACCAATTATTGGCATAAACTAGTTGAAACTATATCAAAACTAGGAAAAAGAAAATAGTTTCTTGAATGTATGCTCAAACCGTTTGCCGCTTCAAAGAAACAAATACATGAAACACACATACATGAAAAAACCTTATACTTCTCTCTATTTTTCACTTCAGTTCCTATGAGAACTCAAATCTTTCATGTAACACACATACATGAAAAAACCCAAATGATATTTGATCCACTATTCCACCATAACTAAGAAAAAAAAAGAACACGTTTTTCCCGCTTAAATATGCATACTCCAAATTACAATAAGATATTGCCCATCATCGAGCATGCAGATAATTGCCATTTTTCTCCAACAAAATGACTAATTCATATACGGGAGATTCAAACAGAACACCAACGAAAGGAACTAGCTTCAAAGAAACAGACCTTAACAAAATGCCAATCCTTCAAATACAACGACTTACTCACCATCTCCGCCATTACCAGAACCAGAAATACTCATCCAATTGTCAATAAACTCCGCAACCGACATTTCCATCCTCTTCTGATCAGTGAATTCCCTCGTACCACAATCCGCAACCTAGAAAACACAATTGAGAAATCCGCACATTAATTAACTTAACCTAATCAGCTCCTCCAAAACGCAGAGGGTAATCTTTACCCCGTTTGTATATTACCTTAGTGGGCTAAAAAGGCCGAAATTTTTACCCCAAGATAAAGAGAAGGCGCAAGTTTTAGGCCTAACCATTATTGGCTTTTTAGATAAAGACTTTTGGATAGGACCGTGAATAGATCAAATTTTAATCTGAATCTGACTCAAAATTTAGTAAATATGGTCGAAGGAAAAGTTCAATGCACCATGTACGATATAAATATTCGATTGATTCGGATCTTCCAATTTTGATAAGCTTGATCAATGAAACAGTTTGATTGGATTATATCTAATTATAAATTGGATCATTCAAAATATAGAGATCAAAAATAGAATAAAGGATTTGTTTTTAATTTAAAAAAAAGCATCCTACCGTTAATCAGGCCGAATATTTTATCAGGCCAGTTAGATATTGACGATTGTGAATATTATGAGATTCAAATTCGATTGCAAGATTCTCTTATCAGATTTGGATCGAGTACCAGTCCTGAATAACCATTATTTTATATTATTATGCTAAGATAATTATTTCAATTTTATTTATATTTAGAAAATACTATATTCTGGCATCAATCTGTATTTTGACATTGAAATATCATACTTTCACCCTCACCCCATCACCATCCTGCCTGCCACTGTATTTAACTTGGATCTCTCAATATATGTTGTGCACTTTACAAATTACTTTTTAATACAACTTTTTCCATCAATTCTTTGAGAAAACACATCTTTACTAATGAGATACACTATGCATATGAAATTTCTCTAGATTTCTAATCAAATTTATGAAAATTAATCGATTTTTTAACTTATCCGATGCTCTAGCTAGCACATAGAACTCATGAGGTACGAGAACAATGTTATTTGAATTTGAAATAAATGGTATAACTATTAAAATTTAAGATTTTTTTAAAGAAGATTGTCATATGATAGATTGTTTATAGTTAATTTGTAATTCGCCCTAATTATTTATACTGAACTACTAATAAAAGAGAAATATAACGAAGTATCTTATCAAGTGTTTAATGTCAGTAAACAACTTCCTGTGACAGCTCTAAAGCCGCAGCTGCAAAATAAAGGCCCTTCTTCGACCCAAGCTCGCCTTGTTCCAAACCAAAGGGGTAAAGAAATTCGACCTAATAGATTTCATGAATTTTCAAGATATAATGCAAATAATTTTAAAAATATTATTTAATTGTATTATCAGATACTTGAGCCCGACACTAGCGTAATTTTTTTTTTAAAAGCGTATCGATCATATTCGTATCATCGTATCAATACATCATAAATTTCAAATTTTCAAACTTCCGCTCTATCTTTTAATGACAAAAAGATTGAAAATTTCACACTTTCTTTTATCCAGTTTCTAGCATTTGTCACTATGTCCAGCACAATATTGGCACTCATGATCATAATATAACTTCAACCGAAAAGAACTTAACTGAACAAGAACTAGTTATCGATCATCATTTTAATTAACGTCCGCGTTATGCTTTCAAACGTGTTGAAAATCCTTCCAAATACTGCCGAAAGTAATCTTTTTCTTCCGGCAAAATTCCCTAACAAAAGTAACTAATAACCCTTCCGAAAGCAAACTCAATCTAAAAAGTATATAAATTACTACTATTCACATATATTTCTAAAAAAATATTATTTTGTCATCTCGGACACTCCTCAAGTGAAAAATTGAAGAAAAATATTCTGTTTTGTCATACTTGTGTCGTATTGTATCCGTATCAGTAATCACCATATTCGTAAATCAAAAATGAATTATTTATTGCAAGATTAGGTGTGAAAACCCTAATTCAAGAAACCATGTGGGTGCCCATCAAATGATCATGTGGTGGAGGCTTAGAATTCAGGGGAAGTTGTCCTTGCTTTCCAAGTTGGGAATCTTTCAGAACCATCTTTTATTTCCCTCCTAACCTAAAACCACTTTTTTTTCTCCATGACAAGTGCTGCAAAATTAGCAGTTAAAAAAATCAGCAATATGTATAGGCAATGTCCCATGTGAGGGGCCATTAATCTGCAAAAGGGGCCTCTGTTTTTCCCTTCATAAGATACCTTCATGTTGGTGGCTTGGTGCAGAGCCATAAAGGGTAAAAGGGGGCCGGGGCCGGGGTGTACCTTCAAAAAAAATATGTGGGGTGCGACAGTGATTAAGTTTAAAGAATCTATGGTGGAAAACAAAGATAGAATTATAATTTGGTGTTTGAGTTGAAAAATAAGTGGTTTCTAAATTCGATTATGAGATATGCATCAAACGGTTTAGTTGTGTGAAATCTTTAATTGAAAAGCAAAATATTAAAAGATATACGTGACTTGATCCGAAGATTCGTATGTATGATCGGAAGAGGGTGCAAGTGTGAAGAGAGATGCGACTTTTCAAGAATGATTTAGGTGTAATTTGATGAAAATGTTATTGAAAGTTCTTAATCATATCGCATTTAAGTTGTGTCGAAATATCATCAAAATGTAAAATTTTTCATATCGTGAATTTTTAATTTTTTAGACCTGATACTTTTGATTAAACTAACGGAGAGGGGGAACCACAAAGATTAAGTTACTAGATGTGCGTTTCCATCATTTACCATGGAAGAACTTGACGCCTTTTGTCATCTCTACAAAATGCCTATATTACAAGCTTACAAGTGTAAAATCAAGATTTGAAAAACAAACACCCAAAAAAAAAAAAAAAAGGAGAAAAGAAAAAAGAAAAACAGAGCATATGTAATGCTACACAATAAGACATAAAATTGGTTGTCTATAAAGGGGACTGCAAAGTGCCAAAAGTGTCAACTTTTAGCGTCACCACATTACTATCTTCTTTTTGCAACTCAATCACATGGTGGGGGTCCTGACAGGTGCATGAAAGTGAAGAGCCTTCTTCTCATCTTTTGGACATTCTTGCCAAGAAAACGATTGAGGATTACGATCAAGGAAGAATCAATGATAATTCTAACCCGAACTTAGCTCGATTAAACCAGTGCAGTTAGAACCAAGAGTTTAACATTCGTCGTGTGATTTGTGAAAGTTAAGAGAGAGTGATGAACTGAACAGAAAATGGTAAAATGCAATACACTTTCCGGCCTTATAATTCGACAGACAAATTTAAACAATAATTTTCCGAAAATTGGAGCTTGATTATTGAAACATTACAACTGCAGCTAAGTTAGTTATGTTGCTAAAAGCACTTCATTTTCCAAGCTCCTTTTGTCACAGTTAATCTAAGCAACTACTTAACTCTTTACAATGCCAACAAATTGCTAGTTTCCTACCCCTTAAAAATGTAAAAAATTTGTCATTTCTCAATGTCTAGTATTGTAACTTGCAGAGGAAGAGGAGTAACCAATTGAGCAATTAGATGACCCTTGCAGGAGCAGCAACTGTGCCGGGGTGACTGACGACGAGGAATGCGATAAAACATCGGAACTCCGTGATGGTTTGGTACTTGTGGTCTTCTGTGCCTGATCGTTGGCCGGTATTTGATCGTGACGAATCTCCTTTAGTAGGGCCACCACGTCTTTCATCGTGGGGCGGTCCTCCGGCCGGTTGCTCGTGCAGAGGAGGGCTATTCCGAGGGCTTGGAGCATTTCTTGTATTTGTGGGTCCGGATGGCCTTGGAGCTTTGGATCAATGATATCGACCGGGTCCTGTTTGCTCTTGAGGTGGTCGCGCACCCATTGGATTACGTGTACCTCGTCCGGGAATGAGGGGTCGACCGGTTTCTTCCCTGTTATGATTTCCAGCAACACAACTCCGTAGCTGTAGACGTCGCTCCTTTCTGTTATTTTCAGCATGGAAGAGTATTCTGCAAGAATAAAATTCAGTAAAACCATCCTCATTTAAAAAATTTACATTTAACACCTAAAACATAGAAAAATAAAATGCAATTAATGAAAGAACTATAATATGAGAGATTTTACCAGGGGCAAAGTATCCATAAGATCCAGCAAACTGAGGGCTTGCTGGAAATGAACCATTTTCATCCTCAACAAACCTTGCAAGCCCGAAATCAGCCAAACAAGCCTCATATCTCTCTCCCAAAAGAATGTTGTGCGTTTTCACGTCGCGGTGTAGGATAGGTGGTACGCAGTCATGGTGCAAGTAAGCCAAGCCTTCGGCGACGCCCAACGCTATCTTGAAACGGATTTCCCAGTCGACTCGCTCTCCACACCCCTCGTGCAGCAATGCACCTAATGTACCATTGGGCAAATAGTCATAGAACAACAACTTAGTCTTCCTATTAGCGGCCCAACCTAATAGCTTGACAATGTTCCGATGTCGGATTCGTGCCAACGTCGTTATCTCCGAAGAGAATGTGGGCCCCGCATGCTTGTCTGAGGACCGGAACCTCTTTACCGCAATAGTCGACCCTGTTGGGATTGTTGCACGGTACACCATGCCTGATCGGCCGTGCCCAATCACATTCACTTCAGTGAGAGACTTTACGACATCCATAATCGACAAATCGAGCTTTTGGTACACGGTAACCTCCCACGGCCCCCCCAACTCCACATCATCCTCGTTATCCAACTCGCATCCCCGAGCCCCATGACCTCGGATTTTCCCCCCAAGGATAATGTAGAGCGCGGTCAAGAGGAGAACGCATGCCATACAAAGCAACACTATCATGGCCACCCTAGCCGCCTTCCCCCGTGCAGCTGACCCACTGTTGTCGGCCGAGCATCCGTTGCCGGAAAAGCATAGCTCCGGGTTGCCGGCCAGGACACTAAGCGGCAATTTGGTGAAAAAGGGCGTGTCGGGAACATGCCCTGAGAAATTGTTGTGGGAGACATTGAGGACGACGAGGTTTTGGAGGTCGGCCAGATAGTGAAGATCACCGGAGAGCTGGTTGTAAGAAATGTCCAACACCCCAAGCCTATCCAACGCCGTGAACTCCTTCGGGATCCCACCGGAAAACTTATTCCAGCTCAAATTCAGCGCGATCTCCAACGCCGGAATGTTCCCCAAACTTGCCGGAATCTGACCCTCAAGCCCATTGCTGCTCAAATCAAGCAGCTGAAGCCTCGCGCACGAACCGAGCTCTGCCGGAATCGGCCCCGACAACCGGTTCTTCCCGAGAATGAGCTTCGTAAGCGAACTCAACGAGCCAAGGGTCGAACTCAGCGACCCTTCCAACATATTATCAGAAACATCAAGAAACTGAAGAGTAACAAGCTGATTCAAACTTCCCGGCAAATTCCCCGACAGCGAATTCGAATGAAGATCCAGAAAAGTCAGATTCTTGCATCCCGAAATCTCCACCGGGATAATCCCATTCAACCGATTAAATCCAAGATCCAGAAAATTCAAATTCTTCAACCTCCCAATATCCGCCGGAATATTCCCCGTCAGCTTATTATCACTGGCCCGAAAACGAATCAGAGACGAACAGTTCCCAATCTCCGGCGGAATCACGCCGGAAAGATTGTTCGACAGCAGCAAAAACTTGTTCAAATTCTGCAAATTGAAAATCGGGCCCGGAATCGAACCTGTTAAAGCATTCTGCGACAAATCAACAGCCTCCAACTTCTTACAACCAGATAACGTCGCCGGAATATTCCCTTCAAGACGATTCTGCCACAGAAACAACAGAGTCAAATTCGACAAATTCCCCAATTCCGGCGGAATCCCGCCGCTGATTTGGTTGTTGTCGAGCTCGATGTGAGTCAGTGCCGTACAATTACCCAATTGACTCGGGATCTTCCCCGAAATCTGGTTCACACTCATCTGCAATTCCTGCAAAAGATTCAGGTTCCCCAATGACTCTGGAATCGAACCCGTCAGTGAATTCATGGAAACATCGATGATGAGGAGTTGGTGGCAGTTTCCGAGCTCAGGTGGGATTGTGCCCACCAAATTGTTCTGCCAAAGCAGTAAACTTTGAAGATTCTTGAGGTTTCCGAGTCTCGCCGGAATTGGGCCCGTCAGGGAATTTTCGTATAGATAAATGTTTCTCAGGGCGGCGCAGTTGCCGAGCTCCGGCGGGATTTGGCCGGAGAGGAGGGAAGTGTAGACGGCTAATGTTTGGAGATTCTTCAATTGGCCTAAAGAAGGTGGCAGAAATCCAGACACACTTGTTTCAGCTAACCCTAACAGGATTAAACTTGTGCAGTTTCCAATTTCTTGAGGAATTGGGCCGACAAGATTCTTGTTTCCACCTGCTCTAATCACTTGAAGGTTCTTCAAATTCCCTGTATTGTTTCACAAGATTCTGGATAAGTAAATGATTGATAAAAATGCTATCACAAGATTGTTTTAGCTATAATTAGATAACAGTCTTAACTTTATAAAGAAACAGGATTATATTACTGTACTAATGAGAAGAAATTTTAGTATACCCATCGTCGAAGGGATTCCACCGCTGAGCTGATTGTCGAAGATCGTCAACTCGACCAAGCTCGTAAGGTTTCCGATTTCAGCCGGGATTTCGCCCTCGAATCTATTCGTGTTGAGGAGAAGTTGCTCGAGCTTGGATAGCTTACTGATCCAGCTTGGGATTTCGCCGCTCAATGCGTTATCGCTCAAATCCAGGATTATCAGCTCCCGGAGGTTGCTAAACGCATCCGGTATCGATCCGGAGAGGTTTGCGCCGGATAAAACGAGCTTATTTAGGGACTCCAGTGATGAGAAATTGGTTGGAAGTCCTCCATGTAAGTCACTGTACTTCAAGTGGAGCTCAATCACCTCATTCCTGAAGTTGCAAGAAACACCAAACCACTGGCACGGATGCTCGGCCGTCGGATCCCAATCGGCTAGAGCGTCGAGGGATCCGTTTAACGTCGTTTTCCATGAGAGGAGGACTTGTCCCTGCGGATTGAGGGCTGAAACGGAGGAAAAGAAGAAGACGACGACGGAGAAGAAGGAGAAGAAGAAGAATTGCCATTGAAAAACAGGCATTTAGAAGTTAAAAGAAACAAAGAATGCATAAAATTTTGTGATAGTACTATGATACAAACTCCAATGTGAGGCAACAGTGTTTGTGGGAGGAAAAACAAGAGATCATGTTTGTAGGAGATGAAGTTTATAAATGGGATTTAATTTAAATCGAAGGGATTTTTTTGGTTGTATAAAATAAGAGGTAGAATCTCTTGATCCAAGAACTGAAATATATATATGTATATAATTGTGAGAGGTGACTATGCACTTAAAGTTTTTATTTATTTTTAATATATCTTGTGTTTTTTTTCCCTAAGGAGACTTTCAATTGCATGTGGCCTTTACATGGTGTACTTGTATGCATTTGATTTTATTTGGGATTTCGTTCTTGATTGAATTATTTAGTTCTTGAATGTTTCTTTGCAGTCCCATCGTTTTCGACTGTAGGTAGCCTTGTCCCTTCATGAAAAGAACATACGTATCCAATTTTGAATTTGAATAAGAATTAATTTTAAACTTTATAATCAGCTGTCGAAACATACCCATTACAAAATGCTTATGATCCAATAAGGATATTGATAATTGTAATCAACAATAGATACTCTATTCTCCTAGTTTCATAATTTATACATATGTTTGTTATGCCGCGACGTAAATGAGAATATTTTCTAAAATTTGAAAATTAACTTGCCCGTCTTAGCCTTAAAACAATTTATTTCATGTTCCATAGAAGTTTGTCACTCCAAACAAAAAATTTTGATTCTATCCCTTTAAACGGTTCGAGAACCTTCGTATTAGATTAGGTTAAACATGAGATTTCAAAAAGAAAATAATAAACCACACATTTCTTTAACCACTCAAGTTGATTAAACAAAAATTTACTTTCCCTCAAAGAAGTTATAATTTCTTGTAATTTTTTTTATTTGTCAAGCTAATTTTCTGCATTATGTCTAAAAGACAACCAAATTGCAGAAAGTTGTAAAAAAAGTTTGGATCTAGATCTAACCTAACCAACTCTGTAAAAATTAAATATATTTCTGGATGCGTCTCAGTAATTAAGTAATTAATTCAAATCTAGATCTATGGCAGATCATAGAGTAATTAATCTATTTTAATTCCATCCACAATAGTAAAAAAGAAAATTCCAATCTTTGTGTCAGATTGATGAGATAATTATGTGTGACATTTTATTGGTTGAGGCCATTAATTACTGTCCCAATTATAATATTCATTTTTCTGATGCCAGATTTATTAATTTATGATAAATACATAGTTTTAATGTATTTTAATTTTAGTGCCCATTTCCACTTACTGGCACCGCAATAACCCACAAAATTAAACCAGACAAAGAACATTGTATAGCAATAACGTTGAATATACCGTAGCTTTTAAAAATATTATTTTATTATATTATGTTGTATTGTATACTCATATTTAATATATATTCAATACTTCTTATATAAGAAATTAAAATATATATATATATATATTATTATATTCGTATCATGTTGCGTTTGTATCCGAATATCAGAAA
>JBBMKE010000003.1:16294450-16307873 GCA_037834125.1 Lippia alba
AAAAATTATGGGTTTTCGATAGTTTTCTTGTTGTGAATCGAATAGATTATATTATTGTCACTCTCTCGCATTTCACCTAACTCCGTATTAGTATGATATTGTCCACTTCGAATCAAGTTCTCACAAATTTATTTTTGGGTACCTCCGAAGAGGCTTCATACTAATGGATTTGCGTGAGCACTTATATATCAGACAAACTTTCTCAAATATTCCCGTATGAAATGAATTTGCTTCCCAGCAATCCTCCCCTCGAACCAAAATCACATTACTTGTTATAACCTCCCTTATAGGGTCGATAACCATCCTGCACCAATGTTACTCTTTGCGATACACTATGTCTGGTCTCCTCAACGTTAAGAAAACTTTCGACACAAGACATCAATCATAAATCCTCAATTGTTAGGTCACTTCACCTTATCAGTCAAACCTCTTGACACACTGCCTTACCACAAATTTTTCATAACACGATATCCACTACTATAATACGCTCGAACCTGGTCTCTGATACCACTTGTTGAAATCACGCGCACTTTCACCCTAACTCCATATTAGTATTGATATTACTTGTTGGCTGGTACCGTGCACTCCTTTACCATAACTCCGTATTAATATGATATTATCTGCTTCGAACCAAATACTTAAAATTCTGATACTAATAAAATTGCATGGACATCATATATATATATATATAACAAACTTTTTAAATCTTTCAGCATGGGATGAGTTTGTTTCCCTCACTATTAATGGCCGATTAAATGTATCAATCAACTTATAATTTATATTGCATGATTAAACTAAAAAGATTTGGACAAATTAAGCAATAAACAACATTGTTGTGTAAGCTACGTAATCAAATTAAGTAATTTAGACTGCAATTACATCACATGAAAAGATAGAAAAAGTTCTCTATTATGAGAGCATATTTTATGAAGCTAACTTGGATATGAAGCATTGGCTTCCCTTAAATGTCCTCACCTCTATCATTGTTGCCACAACTATACAGCATATATATCTCCCATGCTCATATGTTTTATGTACTTTATGCAAGGTATGGACATTTTTATTAGGGTTATTGATCATTATTATTTTCATGTCATGACTTAGGCCCACGAATGGAGATATGATATGTGTATTAACTATTAATCGATCATTATTGAAACATTTAGGAGTTGGTCATTCTAGTTTTGTGGAGTGGATTATCGGTAGCTTTTTTTTTTTTTCTTAAATTCATTATGTTAATAATATTTGATATAAATATTCGATACGATATGACATAATAAAATAAAATTTTTATAAATGTTTGTACATCATAGATATGATTGTTCATTCGACCGATGCAGACCGAATTGAATAGAAAATTCAATTAATCGATCACCAGTTAATTTTCATGACTCTAAACCAAAACATAACTACTTCGATCCTATTTTCTGTTTTAGTGACTTCCAGGCATAATTAGAAAGAGGAAAAGAAAGAAATAAGTATTTTTCATAATAATCCTGATTTACATATATATGTGCAAATTGCAATCATCCCCTAATTCAATATTCCAGTAGAATCAAAAATTGAAATTAGAGGGAGACAACATGGCTTGCCGGTTTGGTTTAGAGTCAATTAACTGAACCAAAAATTAAACGGATCCATCAACGTCTCTATTCGGTTGAGTTTTTGTGTAATCAGTCCATCGAACTTAAAAAATGGAAAAACCATAACCCTAAAAATTCAAACCGGGAATCGAATTGATTGGGTTCGATCCGGATTGATCCAACTTGGTTCGGTTGGTTTTCGATTCCCTCTTTTGGTTTCACAACCCTAACAATAGACAACAACGTAACCATTAGAAAAACAAAAAGATTAGGCCCCATCACACAAGATAGCCAAGAATTACAAATTTCATCCAATTTAATGATGCCCCTATAGTTGTCTGAAATTGTTTGCTAGTTCTATAAGTTTTCTGGAAAGCAAAGCAGGGTTTCATCCGCAGGCACATCATGTGTGTGCATTTTATTTGTTTTTGTTTGGTTGATATTTTTTCATAATCTCAATTCTTGCTTTATAGTTATTTCATTTTTGTCCTCACTTAATTGGGATGGGATTGCACATATATTCACATAAACTTCCTAAACTTTATGATTTGGTCCCCATTGATGTGCTATTTTTAAGTATCTCAATTCTCTTCTCTTTTTGTGGTCACGTTAATTGATATTATTTAACATTATTACCATTTTATTCCAATGGGTACTCAACTTTTATTTTTATTGTTTATTGAATATTGTAATGAGCCCAAAACCTATATAAAAAATGAGTAAATGACAATATATATATTTCTTAAATTAACACGTTTATATTGAGTTGATTTAGATCCTATGATACATGGATACGGATACGACAATACACAATACAATATAGATATGTCAATATAATTTTTTAAAAAATTAAATTTTACGTGAGAAGTGTTCGACAAAATAAAAAAATATTTTTGAAATGTAAGATAAATTAAATTTAGAACTAAATTGTTGGATGGCTTATTCATCTTTTTAAATTAAAGTTATGATACACAAATTACATACACAGTGACATGGTACGATACAAATACGGTAATATGATTTTTTTTTTTTAAGTTCCTATGTGAGAAGTGTCCGGTATTAGTAACCGACTCGACACGATACGACATATTGATAATTTTAGAACTGTATGGGCATCTAGTGACTAAAGAGCTTCAATGCACCAACGGTTTTGGAAATATTATCTTACCATGTCGTATCGAATATATATTCATATTCGACACTTTCCAAATGAAAAATTAAAATAAAGAATCTATATCCTCATATTTATATCGCGTCCATAATTGTTGTGGATCATAGCTAACAAGACATTCAAAACCATAAACATTCAAATAAGTCTATAATTAAACCATTTATCTTTCCTTCTTCAAAGGACTTTCCAAAAGCAGACACTTTTTGTGTCTTACGAGAGAAAATTTGATATTTCTACATTTTTATAAGAAGCCTTGTGGAATGATCCTACAATTTTGTGTTAGATAAGGTATTTAATTAATTACTTTATATAATGTTTAATCATTCTACTTAATTGCATTCAAAAGGGTTATGAAATATCCCAAAACCTAATCTCTTAGGCCCCTCATGAACCACTTTAGTTCATCAATTATGAAAGCCTTTAGGATAATTTTTTTTCAATAATCACAATATAAATTTGATTAATTATTAAGGAATAGTGGCCATGGAAGCAAAGTGCAATTAGTCCCAGTACTTTAAAGACTCTTCATTTCAATTGCATGGTCAACAAGTCTTTCATATCATATGATGGTTCAACTTTTGTAAGCAATCCTAATCTTTATAATCAAGATTGATAATGATTAATTAATCTATAGACGGATTCAGAAACGAAACTATAGGGGCTGATGAGGGGTTATTTTCAACTTGTTTTTTCTCTTCATTCTCTGATTGTCACAACGCTAATGGAGACACATAGATAAGTGAAAAGGAGATGAAAACGAAGATTAAGTGATTGAGCTGCAACCACAACTATTCTTCATTTAGTTAAGGAAAGAAGTCTTCCAGTGTTGTTGGGAAGCCTCTCATCGAGAATGAGAAATTGGAACACCTATTATTACGTCGACTCAAGCAAGAACAACAACCGACTCTAAGTAATCGTTGCCATATTCATCAATCACGACTTTTCGATCTACCCACTTCATCTTACATCAATATATTTGGATTATTGTTTCCTATTTAATTTAAAAATTATGAATCTTCCCTGCTCCCACGTACTTAAATTGCTATTTCTAAAATCTTGATTTCGTTCCTAATCGATTACCGACTAATTTATCTGGATGTATCAAATAGTGAATTATTATTTATGAGTACAAATTAATAAAAGGTATTCTTTTCTTGATGTTTTGGCATCCCTTTTATGTCCCTTTCTTCCCTTCTTTCAAGGCCACTTTGCAATTATCTTATTAATTTTGCTTGAATACTAAGTCACTAACATGTCACAATATGTATTAATTATGGGCAATATAATTAACTAATATTTTGCCTTTTGCTTTCATGCAAAACAAACTAAGCTAATTAAGTAACATACCAATACCAATAATTCTCTCTAGTTTATTGGAATGTTCTTCCCATCTTTCAAGGTTAAAAAATATTCCAATAAAAATGGAATGACGGTAATTAATTACTTACTTACTTAATTAATTAATTAATTAATTAATTAACTTTTTTCTTCATCTTTCGGCGCAACTAACAAGAACTATATATCGTTAATTTTATACAAATTCGAGGTGGGTAAGAATGTTTAGTGTAAATTAAACTCTTTTTTTTCCTTTTTCTTTTTGCCAATATTTGGCACTGATGGTGGGACTCTATACATTCTTATGTAACGCAAGCATGAGGTTTGTATTTGGTAATAAATTTCTTATTTTGTTAATTGCTTTTTTATGTTGTTTGATTTTTAATATTTCTACAACAATCTATCATCTACTTAGGGTTGTTAATAGGAGAAATTAATTTAATTCGACTATAAATTTTAGTTTTTTTTATAAAAGGAAAATATTCGACAGATCATTTACCTTCTTTTATTTAATATCTTTTATTACGAATGATAATACTCTCTTTATAAGTGATAGTTATATTTTTAACGAATATGAGATGGTTGATTAAATTAATGTAATGTTGAACTCCTAAATTACTTCATTATGGCGGTGGATTCTATAAATTCTTTTTTGTGTAGGTGGATTCTATAATTGTTATTACCATCAAAGGTATCAATTGAGTAAGGGACTAACTAGTTGTATAAGTTAAAGATTTGAATATGAATTTAAGTAATATTATCTATATTTGTGATGCTAGTAAAAATATTTGATTGAAATTTTGGAAATGATGATCAGCAAATTTTTACGTAATTTAGATAATAAATGAGTTTAGTGATACTTTGGAATCTAAAGGGACATTGAAATAAGTTCTCAAATTGGATCCAATTGATTTTTGTTCATTGACATTTTTGGGTCAAGTTTAAATATGGGCGGGACAATAAATGGGCCAAAGCCCAATAAATGTGGGCTATTTACGGTTGCTATGGCCCAGAGATTAGTAGCGTTTAAATTGGTTATTTGTTACATTTTTGTTTTTCTTTTAAAGAAAAATACTATAAACTAAGCAATCAAATTCGAAAATACAAATAAACCGGAAATAGCCGGAATGTTAAATGAACAAATGCATGACGAAACTGCAATTTCCAAAAATGAATAAGCTACAAAACTAGCTTCATGTTGAATAGAGGTAACCAAAATAAAAGAAAGAGACTCTACTTCTATGGAGAAGACTTAAATAAAATTTAAGAAACTCAACTTCTATAGGAAAAACTCTATAAGACAGTCTGAAAAAGTGGTGGAGGAGGCACTCAATTTCTTGATACATTCTCAAGTTTGTGCTACTATTCTTTGAGATTTGCTAGGTTGCCTCCCTCCCAAATATGCTTCGCCACCAATATTTGTTACATTTTGTTTATAGTGACACCTTTTGAGGTATTGATTGGTACTTCAAATAATTTTCTGAAACTTGATAAAACAAGTACCAGTGTACAAGAAACAAAGATAAAATGGAATAAGTACTGGACGAACGATTTATACAGGTTCGGTACCAAGAGTGTAACGTACCTACTCCTATCCCCAAGTTGTTAGTTTGGGAGTTATCAAAAGAATTTCATTAAACACTTTGAGATCACAAACAAAACTTTGTGACCTTCCAACACATCCCATAGTAGGATAGATAAGCTACACTTACTTTTTTATCTTACAACTCATACAAATAAACAATCTCACCAAATCATTAGCTACACGCTGAAATACCAGAGGAAACTTTCCAGACTCACTGGAAGTACCATACATCAACCCTTCCAAACTCACTAGAAGCATACATCAAATCCGTCCAGACTCATTGGAACTTCCAGAGGCCAACTGCACGAAGCCAATACACCCGGAACGCCTGGTACCAAACTCAGGTTAAGTCCCACACGAACAAAACCCTCCTGGAATGCCTGTTACCAAACTCATGTCAAGTTCCAGAGAGAACACCCAGAAGAGTGGACGTCTGGCGTGCGTTCTTCTTTGCATTTGCTTGGTTTTATACTGCTGGAACTTGCGTTTATGTATGGAAAGGATCTTCTGAAATCAATCGTGTCAGCCTCAATTAGTGATTCTTTCTTTTCTTGGTGAGCATCTTTGTCTTGTAGGTTTTGCTTTGATTGCTGAAGATGATAATATGATTGATTTTCTGTTCCACCATCTTTGGAGATTGACTGGAACTTACCATCATCTCCTTCCACCAATTTTGCTAATTGATTCTCTCATGATTTGGTCAACATATTTCCTAAGGAACCAAATTGTGTAGATTAATTAGAGATAAATCAAATTATATTTTCATCAAAGGAAACTAAATCATAAGTCATAACATATATGTCAACATATAGTAATTGTTCTAATTCTTGTATATAAATTTAAGAAAATATTTCTTAGCAAATTTAATGAAGATTTTCATGTGGAATCATAATCCATTTTTAAAGAAGCAATTAAAGTATACCTCTTAAATAAATGTTCTCTCATTTAATACCAAACATGCGTCTTTTTGCAAGCAAAACTTATTTCCCCGAACCACAGTTCCAATTAAATAAATTTATGGGGGAGAATCTAAGATAAGAAAACTTTCTATTTCCTCTTTTGAAAATTTCAAAAAGGTCCTTTCAAATAGTTATGAATTGTCTATTTGGCCCAATAGTTTCACTTTCACAGGAAATCTGGTTGTATCAAGATTTCAAAATAACAAAAAAAATAATGGCGGGCTAATCTCTATCTCTCTCGCTTCGTTGAATCCAAGCAGATTTCTTCCAGGAACACTTGTGCGCACTGATTTTCCACGCAGATAGAGATGCAGGGATCAGGGGAGAGCAGTGTGCTGGGTCGAATGGCGGAAAGAAGGTTAGTATGCGAGCGAGAAATCCCCATTCAGCAGCACAGAATCGACTCTGTGTACGCCACTTATCGAAATGTTTTAGATTCTGTGAAGGATGAAACGCAGCAAACGATTCAGCTTCAAGGTAATCGTTTTTGGTGTTGTAATTTGTTTGTTTTTGGTTTGAATTTAGATTAGGGTTTGGTCTACTGGAGAGATTTCCCTTTTTCTGGTTGACGGAAATAAAAAAGTTATGATTTTTTATGGTTTCTGAAGTTTGGGTTGTTTGAATTCTTGAATTTTGGTTGGTTTTTTGGCAGATAAATTTGGGAAGCTTAAAGTGGAATTGAGAGAAGCTGAGGATGCTCTGGTGAAGTCTCTTTCTGGTATTCCTCTGTTTATTTAGGTATTTTGAGCTGTGGCTTTAGCTTATGGATGCGGTTGTTAGGCGATATGGTTGAAAAAATCTTTTCTTGATTTCAGAAGAGTTGAATTGGGGCTTCTGGTTATTATTTACTGCAATAATATGAGGTTATCTGTAATTTTTTCACAATGGTTTGTATAGTAACCTCAAACCAAAATAAGAAACATCTGTGTTTAAGCAACATTAACATTTGAAACCAGTTTCACTACTTTGGCCGTAAATGGTTCTTACTAATGTATGCTTGTATCTCTTTCTGATTGTCGAGATAATGGGTGAAATCTTAGTATTTTCTTCCACATTTGTAGTGAAGACTCGGAAAGAGGCAAAGCGGATGGCAATGTTGGAGTCTATGTCTGTCATGAAGGCTAGAGTTGAAGAGTTAAAAGGCATTGTGAAAGATCAGAAGGAAAGGAAAGATGAATATGCTTCTATACTATCACAACAGTCAGAAGGTGAGTGGGTTTTTCAAACTTGCTGCAGATTTTCATTTAGGAAATGATTGAGTTGGTACAAGGCTTAAGAATCTTCTTCAAAAATTGGGATTTTAGCTAAGATTATTATAAAAGGTTTGGGTTATACTTGAAATTGGCAAGAGAAGCTAGAAATATATGATCCTGAAGTATGCACAGATTTGGATGATATATGTATATTGGAGTAGTTAATATGACAAATCTTTTAGACTTAGTTGGAACTAATGTCATCCATCTTATTTCTTCGTCTTTGTTATGAAAAATAAACAAAAATCGAATTCCTCAATTTCTTCCACTTTTCGATTTCATGATCATGGCTCTTCAATAATGTGATGATGTTAGCTCATATTGATAGATTGAGATACGAGTAATTTATCTTTTTTGCTCCTATTTGTTTTCTATTTCTGTACATTACTTGGGATCTGTTTCACTAATGTCCTCTATATACTAGGCTATGAGCATTTGATATCAATTTTGTAGATTTTCATATACACCTGTTCTGCTGATTCCTGTACCGCTTCTTTTTCTCGAGAATAGCTTTGTCAGCTTGTCAAGAAAAGTGTAGTCAGAACACAGAACACAGGGAACAAATAGAAGAGGCTATTTCATGGTATAACAAGGTCCTTGGTTTCCGTATTGAATGTGGTCATGGTGCGTAATTCCTTAGATTTTCAGCGAACTTTCGTAAATTTCTCTATTATATCGTCTTACTCTCTCGCTCTCTCTGAAGGTGTGAAATTCATATTCACAAACATTAATCCAGAGAACCCAAATGAGGAGTATTCATTTACCGTTCGTCATGAGAATGAGATTTACACTTGTAAGTATTATACATTTGGTGAAAATTTTGTTATATTGAAGAAAGTCTTAATGTTATCTCTGTGTGCAATTTTTGCATAGTGCTTCATTGTGATCCACATCTGAGCGACACAAAAGAACTGGTTTACGAATTAAACAAAACCAACGGACTGTTCAAATTTGTCAGAACCATGAGAGAGAAGTTTCAAGAAGCTGTAGCACGTGGTACGAACCTGTACATTTTATCAAACTCTGTTTTCTCCACATTTTGTTTCTAACAATAATTCCAATGAATATCCAGGTGTTTCCCTTTATAGCTCATCCCAGCTTCAAGAATCTTCAGCAAATACACTTTCCGCGCCCCAATCTTCAGTTTCAACCGACGATCACAGACACAAATCTCCAATCAAGGAAAAGGGACTTCAATATACTGAATCAAACAGCAAGCAAAGAAAAGTCGGCAAAGGAAACATAATCCACTCGCCCGGTTCTGCTTCTTCTCTTCGTCGTTCTTCACGTCTAAAGGTAACTTGAATGAATATAAATGAGACATGAATGCTCGTCTTATATGTCAATTCCTGCCCATTAGTTTCCTCTGTGTGTTTCTGAGTGGCATATTGAATCTGTGCAGGGTAAGTAATGCATCCATCATTTTGGCCAAAGCCCCATTGGTGTGATATAGCTTATGTACTTTGTTTCAACTTGTGTTGAACTCTTGGAAGACTATTTTAGCCTTTATTACATTGATGTAAATTGTAATATAGTTGTTTTATTTCATAGTTTTGATTTTTGTTTGTGTTTGATTGAATATCCTAACATCCCATGTAATGTTGAATATGTCAGTTTTCCTCAATTTTCTCTCACTCGCTCTCTCTCTCTCTCTCTCTCTCTCTCTCTCTCTCTTTTAATTACTTATATTTTCACATATTATTTTATGGATGCGCGAATGTCATGTATAATCCCTAAATTTTCGATTTTGTATCACTTTAATTCCTGAAGTTTCAAAAGTAAGAGATTAATTCCTAACGTTACTAATATGTTTTAAATAAGTCCCCTAACAACTTTTCTAATGAAAATGTGATTGTAAAAAATTCTCTAATCGGTGCTGAAAGTGTTGCCTTAAGGGTGCAAGCAAGAATATCTTTACTAATTGCATGTTTAGGACTATGAAATTTTTTTTCGGCCACATTCTTGTAAGTAAGGCAGTTGAGGGGCTAATTTGAGTAAATTAGTAATATTAGAGATTTATCAGTTACAATTGAAATTTTGGGTATTAAAGTGAGATAATTCGAAACTCGAGAGATTAAATATGGTATTTTATTCTTAATAAATATATGAAAAGTAATCAAAATAAACTTAATAACTATTTATTGAGCATAGTAAAATTAATTTAAACACATAATTAAACTATGTTTGATTCTATTTTACTCAAGTGTGTCAAGCTTACTAGTTCCATATAATTTGTAACCGCAATATTTATCTCTCTCCAATGAAAACAAGGAAAAATTAGCAACAATTTTGCCTCTCTGCTATGCCTTGGGACGTCAAGATCAATGTAGATGAGACGGGAAGGAAATTCTTGCGTTGATGCTTTAGCCAAGATGGGCCACGATATTGATCAGAAGTTGCAAAAAGAGAAAACCTCACTTCCTACTAGGTTAAGTTTGAGATTTCTTATTAGGCTACGAACACTTCAGACACCTTACGTTGTTTTAGACATATACGATGATTTCATTTCGGTTCCTCGACAAGTTTTATCGCTCTCGATCAGCTTCCAACCGTGCTCGAAAATTTTCTCCAATAAACAAATTTCAAGCAAAAACTGAATATTTTTCAGTGCACAAAGATGCACATGAACATAATCTTATTTCCAAGAATGTGGGAACTTATCTAAACAATTACACTACTTGTATGATTCCCCCTGCCCCCCCTGCCTTGAATAACCATTGTGTTATTTACATGCCCCAAATAACCTAGCAATGTATTAATTTGTGGCAGAGCCCTCAGCATTCTGGGCAACCGAAAGAAGAAACCGCCGGTGTATCAACGCCCGTGTTTGCTTCCATAGCCTTCGAGCTGCACCGACATCATTCGCCAGAGCCGAGCATTGACTCTCGTTGCAGTCCGCAAAGTACTTCCCGCTCTGCCCCGCCACCCCCGGGCTTAATGCGACGTAACATGTCGTTGCTGCACCCTGCCACCAACAACATACGAAATTTATTTAAATTTCGAATAAACATTTTTACATTGTTGTTAACTGGTAAATCTAGAAATTGTTTTATGAGCTAAAGATGAGGTAGAAAAGAACAAGAATGCATGGACAAACCTGTGAAGTTGACTTGAGCAACTTGGATGCCATAAAATACAGAGAATCTGAAAAATATTCCCATTAAAACACTGGATTTTAGTTATGTTTGTCTGGATTGGAGAAAAAGCTGAAAGCTAAAAGCTAAAAGCAGAAAATCCAGAATCATTAAAGTGGCTTCAGAAAGATAAGAGTTAAGAGCATGCCCGTGATAAAGCCTCTGTAATCCCTTATAATTCCAGTCTTGACAATCCCTGGATGGACAGCATTGATTGTTACATTTGCTCCTTTTGCCTGTTTAGATGCCACAAAAAAAATAAAATTATAGCCACACAAAAATATTTATTGAAATTTTTCTAAAATTAGTCAGTTTCTTTATATATGTATATATATATATATATACACACTTTTTACCTTAAGCTGTCTTGCTAGTTCCTTGGCATGCAATATGTTGGCCAGTTTCGAGTGTGCGTAAGCGCGAGTACCGTTATAACTGTGTGCAAAAACAAGTATATTCGTTCGGGGTTAGAGTCGTATATGCTTAAATTCGAGGGAGAAGTTTTGAGTTTTTTTTTAAGAATTTGAATTTCCATTCTCTGTACAGATGTCCTTTTGCTTTGTATAGGAATCGACTATAGATTATAATTTTTCTTACGGTAGAAAGAAAAAAGTAAATAAATAGTGGTGTCATACCCTTTAGGGCTGAGCAATTTACTGAAGCAGAAATTCCTGGTATTCACCCAATTGTGGATGACAGATGAGACATTCACTATTCTCCCTTCAATGCAGGATTCTGAGGCTGTTTCCACTATTTTCCCTAACAGCATTTCTGTCAACAGAAAATGACCTTCCAAAACAAAAATAAAATAATAAATACACAAATAAATAAATTTTATTCTCCTATGTAAGTCTACTATTTAAATTTGCGTCTTTTCTTTTCATAATCTAAGATTTGGGAGTAATTAATGGCTGAAAAAGTATGGAACTATTTAACAAGTTTATTGAACAAAACACAATCATCTCTTCAAATATAAAAAAAAAAAGTGATAATGACAAATACCCCCCTTGGGGTTTAACCCAATTACGAAAAGCTCCCTTATAGTTGAGAAATCAGGGTATTATTTGTTATTTGTTAGCGTGGTTTTCGTAATCTTTGCTCAGTCTTCATGTGTATTTCGTAATTTCTCAACTATGAAGGGCTTTCTCGTTTCCAACGATGAAATTTCAGTTATTCCTAATTATTCCAAAAAAGAATTAAGAGGATAATAGTACCTAAGTAATTTGTGGCAAAAGTGAGCTCAATCTTGTCCTCAGAAAACTCCAACTTCTGTGAATATTTGCCAGCATTGTTTCTGCAAAACATTAATTGTGGGAATATTTAGATCAATGTTGTCATCAACATTCTTGCAGCTTTTGGCCCACAATCACTTTTCAAAGGAGACAAACAAGAAAAAGCTCAAAATCAAAGAAACAATTCCAAAGCAAAACAAGAACAAAATCCAAGAAACTAAACACATACATGAGGATGTGAAGAGGCAATCCCAAAGACAAGAACTCAGAACAAAATCTCTGGATTGAAGCAAATGAGCTCAAATCTATCTCCAATATGATAATCTCAGCTTGTGGGCATTCTCTTAGCACTTTCTCCTTCACCTTTTCTGCTTTCTTTATATCCCTTGCTGGGATTATTACTCTAACACCCCTCTTGGCTAGGACTCTTGCGGTTTCGGCACCGATGCCCGACGTCGCACCTAATCGAAAAAAAAAAAGATATTAACTCCAAGAATTAATGAATAAGCTATGATCTTTGCCAGAACTCATCTTTCTGATGATATTGAGCTTAATCTCCATTAGGGTTCACATAAATATACATATATATATAGTGTAAGTGTGTACACTACAAGAATTTACCGAAAACCAATGGAAATTTTTGATTGCTTTTCCGTTGGAACTATTGACAGAAAACCAACTGAAGTTCCGATTGACGGAAAACCAACAGAATATGGACGATACTGAAAAAAAATAAAATAAAATTCCCACACACACGTGTGGGTACACTACAAGAATCTGCTGAAAACCAATGAAAAATTTTCCTGGTTTCCAAACAGAAAACCAACGGAATATAGACGATATGAAAAAATAATTCCCGATGGAGAAGCTCACCACACACATGTTTGTACACTACAAGAATCTGTCGAAAACCAACGGGAAATTTTCCATTGCTTTTCCGTTGGAACTACCAACAGAAAACCAACAGAAGTTCCAACTGACGGAAAACCAACAAAATACATACGACACGACACAGAAAAAATAATTACGGACGGAGAAGCTCACCGGTGACGATTGCAGTGAGCTGAGGAGTGTTATTGTTCATGGAAGGCAAACAATCCCGAGCAACATGTTCAGCAGTAGTGCGAGAGCCATAGCCACTAGGGCCAGCACTTCCCGTCAAGTACTTCAA
>JBBMKE010000004.1:8269-24041 GCA_037834125.1 Lippia alba
AATATAGATACTTACTACAAATTATCGTTGTGGTTATTATTATTATTATTATTATTATTATGATTATTATTATTATTATTATTATTATTATTATTATTATGATGTTAAAAATTAAGTCAACGTCATTTTTATTATTCTTTTTTTGGGGGATGGTTATTGTCATCTGCTTATTTCTAATTGTACATCTTGTTTTCTTTTTTTTGACGGGGCAAAAAGCCCAACTAAGCAGAATCAGCCAAAAAAATGTCAGAAACAAAAGCAGGGAAATCCAAAGAACCAACGCAGGCCGAAGCCGCATTACGAGCTAAAAGGTGGGCCACATCATTGGCGCCACGCTTAATAAAAGCAAAACGAACATCCGAGAAACACGCACACGTAGCTTTGATATCTTTGAGAACATTCCCAATGTCCGAAAAATCTTCTTCCTCATGATTGATAGCATTGATGAGATTTAACAATCTCCTTCAATGATTACTCGTCTCCATCTGAAATCGCGAGCCAACCGAATTGCTGAAAGGGCAGCTTGAGCTTCAGCAACTAAAGGATCCACAGTATTGTATCTCCTGTCCGTTTTCCAACCCAAGCAGTTCCCCTGCGAATCCCGAGCCATAATCCCTATCCCAATAGCATTGGATTCCTTGAAAACTGCCCCGTCGAAGTTCACCTTCACCCAACCTTCATCCGGCTTCCTCCAACGGACCACCGTTGGTGCATCCATATCACGCCGAGCCTCTTCATCAATCACCTCCGGAGTAATAAGATTCTGTATTGCTAGATTCACCACTTCATGCGGTTGCCGAATCACATCCTTACACCTTCTAGCATTTCGGCTCGACCAAATAGCCCACAGGACCGCCGCTGCCTTCCGTCCATCCTCCCCATTAAGGGCTTTTAGGAGATTACAGAAACCCCCGCAAAATTGTAAGCCATTGAATTCACCAAGTGCCAAGGGATGTTGGAAAGTGCCCACACTTGGCGCACAAATGGGCAGCAAATCAATGCATGCCCGAGATCCTCCAACTCCCCACAGTAGACGCAACTCGGGTCAGTGGTACAATGTCGTTGCAACAGTTTACTTCCCGTCGGTAGTATCACCTTACAACTAAGTTGAGTAACAACTAAGTTGACTATCGAAAAATAATTAAAAATGTATAACAAATAAGGTCTTAGGGTAACACACAACTCAAAAAATTAACCCAAAAAAAGGACTCATTAAGATACAAAACATTAGTATAAAATAAGGTCCTAGGGTAACCCACAATTCAAATTCAAAGGAAAAAAGAGGTGGGGAGTAGATTCGGAGTGTGCTCATCATGCGTAGCACGGAGCTACCACATATATAATATCCTAGTGTTTTTTTTTTTACGCACACACCCCAAATAGCTAGAGAAATTCGTACTTATTGAATCTTTACCTTCAAGAAAAAAACCTTCAAATCACTTGGTCAACCCATGTTGGCACATATAATTTCCTAGTTGTTTTTGAAAATTACAACTAGTATGTTTGTTAAGTTCCCAAAAAATTGTTCATTAATTGATATTTTGTCTTTTTTTTTAGATTTTCAATAAATAGAAAAAATATAATTGGCTTATTTTTATTTTGTATATTATTTTATCATGAAAATAAATAGTAATTAAGAAAAATAAATATCTTTGATAAAATTCATAATGTACTTTTTTATGTGTATTTTTTTTCTTCTAACGTGTAGTTCTTAGAATTTTAAATTATTTTAATATTTAAAAAGAATATTATTGATAGTTCTAAAATATATCTTTTTGCATTTGATATAAATTCATTATTAATTCTTTTATGAGATATAAATTAGTTTTTCCTTATTCTAATCATCAATTATAAAATAAATTCAAAAGCTTTAATTGAGTGCCAATATAATTAATCTCTTAAAAATGAATTAACTAATTAGTCGCTTAAATTATTCCATCCAACTAATTAATTGATAACTCGTCAATCCGTCGTCCTTATGATTGAATTATGTCCCGAATTGTGCTTGAACTGATATTATTTTAAAAGGAGTTGATGCTTAATTGTTATTTTGTAGAGTTGGGGGCTTTTTTTTTTCGGCACACCCAAGCGGGGATTCGAACTTGGGACCTTACCTTTAGAAATGAATCCAATTACCGCTTGAACCAACACCCGTTGACATTGTAGAGTTGGGGGCTTAAAGGCGGAATTGGTGCGAGTTTGATCATTTTATAAATAATTATTAATAAAAGGAGTTGGCCGTAGCTGGAGTTACTACTGATTTGGGCATGTCGTAGCACTGGGGAGATGTAGCTGAATTGTTTTAATTAAAGTTGGGCTGCACAGCTTTGGATTTTAATGGAGATTTATGGGCTTTTGTTTTGCATGGAGGTGGGAATGGAATTAAAGTTCAAATGGGCTATATGTGTGGGTTGTATTAATTGAGCCCAATTTGCTTAATTAAGCCGTGGACTTATTTAGCGAGAGAAGGTTCAGCGGCCCAATTGAGTTGATTCTTGGGGTGCAAAAATTAAAATCCTACTTTGACGTGAAGTGGTGTTCCGGCTGTGAGAGACTTTGGGGAGGTTTATACTATACTAATATTTGTGAAATTAATTAATTTTTATTATTTAAATATATTAAAAATAATTTTTATATTAATATATATTTTATAATTATTTGTAATATATTTATTAAATTATAATAAATAGAATGAAAAAATAATATACCAAACAACATTATCTTTAAAAAAAAGATAAAAATTATATATAAAAAAATATTGAAGTGAGATACGAGAAAAGATAAGTTAAAAATATATTCTTGAAGTGAAAATAAATAAATAAAAAGAAAAAAAAGAAAAGAACGTGAGAGAAGAAAATAGATAAACATAAATAAAAAAATAAAAAAAGAATTTAAAAATAAGAAAAGAGGACACCAAAAAACCACAATTGGGTATCGCGTTTAATAATAGAGTATAGATATTCAGACAACAGCTTTGAAGTTTGAGGAACACATATACTTTTGAGCAGATTCGGGCGAGTCTTGGTAGCAGCCGTTGGAGATTTTGCGTGCAACATGAGAGTAAGATTTCGTCATAGTTTTTCATCTTAGTTTAATTCCTTTTATTTTTTAAACTAAGTTAAGGAATTTCTCTATTGTTTTGAGTAACTAAGTTTTAATTATCTAGTTTGGGGTTATATATTCGATTTGGAGACCTAAACGTTTTTATTCATTTAAGTTTATTCATGCATTTATCTTATCTCCGTGTTTCATGTTTACTGTGATTAGGCAATTTCGGGATAGTGCACGATCTCTAGGTTGTTTTAATTGCATAGCGTGATTTATGATGCATGAAGTGTATGTAAAGTTTGATTGACAAAAAGTGGTAAATTAGGGATGGGGTTTTAGGAATAAAATTCCTCGTTCACTAAGGGATTTAATAATCTAACTTAAATCTTGTGTGTGTCACGACTTGGTTAATTAGGGTTGGTGTTTTTATCGTTCTTAACGCTGCGAATTCATTAAATCCTGTCGAGTGTCTCTAGGGGTTGTGAATTTATTTTTATATACATCCAATTTATTTTGGTTGATAATATTGTTTCATTGGTGAAAGATATTAAATTGATTTGCTCGAGTAATTTGAGGAACCTAATTAATCAACTTTATTTTTGAACGGTTAACTTTAAATTTAAAATTGTAATAGTTTTTGGTGAAAATTGTATCATAATTTAATGACGCCACTTTACATAGTTTGTATTATATATTGAAAAAAAAAAGCATTTAGTATTAACCCATTTAAAACTATTATTCAATTAAAAAGATTCAATAATTGCCCCTAACTAAGGGCGAATTACATTGAGGTCCCATGAGGTTTGCCTAATTATAAATCAGTCCCTCTTGTTTCGGAGATTACATATTAACCCCTAAAAACTCTGTTTCAATTGAGGTCCCTGGATGCCGTTAGGGTTCCGTTAATTTTGACAGGACTACATTGTTGATGTGATTTAATTAAGGGGTCGTTTTGTAAGAAAATTCATAGTTCAGAGATTTTTTTGTAATATTTTTCAGAAATTCAAATGTCGAAATTAACGGAACCCTAACGGGGTCCATGTATCTCAATTAAAATAGTGTTTTTAGAGGTTAATATATAATTTTCAAAACAAAAGGGACTGATTTGTAATTAGGGCAAACCTTAGGGGATCTAAATGTAATTGCCCCTTATAAATAATTAATGGAATTTTAAATCACTTTTTTTTAAAGGAACCGGCGACGCGCTGTAGGGTTATTACCGAGGCCCCTTCCTCATATATAACCAACCGAAACCCATAGCGTTAATATAGATGTTCATGATCCAAGGATCATTGAGACTTATTAAGCAAACATGTCCCCTAAAAATACAAATGAGGACTAAGTTTAAAGTGGTGCTATTGCGAAAAATGACTGAAGTTCTTCCTATACTCATTGGAGTGCCAAATATTGAGGTCCCTCATGCAGACGTATTGATCGGATCTTCTGTTGGCCTCTTCAAGAGGCGCCTAGTCATCCGAACAAAATTTATGAGTATCGTCGTGACGCTCATCTGGCAACGGGAGGTCTCAAAGTTATCGTTCGCGTCCTCAGGACTAGAAGAGTGAAAGCTCGGTTGGTACTTGATCCTTACCAACTCATATTTTCCCATTCTTCCTCAATAAACCTCCATTCAAGGTAAACTCAGGAAAAATAATAGGATCCACAGATTTAGCACTAACAATTTCATTGAATATGGGATCATTAGTGTAAGATTCACTGATCTCTGTCACCCATGATGGAATCACTGTAGAAATAAGATCACATTCTGCAGTATCATATGTGACCCTGGAAAGAGCATCAACAACCTTATTTTCATTTATCTTCTTGTACTAGACTTCATAGTCATAACCCAATAACTTGTAAAACATTTTTGCTGTAGTATGGTCCCAATCCGTTGATCCAACATGTGCTTTAAGCTCTGTTGGTCAGATTTAATCACAAAGTGGTTACCCTGCAAATAATGTCTCCATTTGTTCACTGCCATCAACATTGCTAGAAATTCCTTTTCATAGACAGATAATCCCAAAATTTTCTCTCCCAATGTTTTACTAAGATAAGCAATTGGTCTGCCACCTTGCATAAGCACTGCCACAATACCTCTCTGACAAGCATCAATTTCTAAAATAAACTGCTCCTGGAAATTAGGTAACCTTAGAACTGGTGCAGTAGTTACTGCCAACTTAAGCTTCTCAAATGCTTCTTCAGCTGCCTCATTCCATAAGAAATTATCCTTCTTGAGTAGCTCAGTGAGAGGTTTGCTAATCAAGCCATAATGCCGAATGAATTTCCTGTAATAGCCAGTAAGCCCAAGAAATCCCTTCAATTCCTTTACATTCCGTGGTTTGGGCCACCTCTTCATAGCTTCTATCTTCTCAAGGTCTGTGGATACCCCTTTCTCAAAAATAATGTGGCCTAAATATTCCACCTCTCTTTTCCCAAAGCTGCACTTCTTTTTGCAAATAACTGATTTTGCCTTAAAATATCAAGTACAATTTGCAAATGCTGTAAGTGATCTTCCCATTTCTTGCTATAGATCAGAATGTCATCAAAAAACACCAATATGAACTGTCTCAAATACGGGAAAAATATTTGATTCATGAGAGATTGGAATTTAGAAAGAGCATTGCACAAGACAAAAGGCATTACCAAAAATTCATAGTGTCCACTATGAGTCACAAAACTGGTTTATGGTACGTCTCTTTCCATCATTCTTATTTGAAAGTACCCTGACCTTAAATCAATTTTTGAGAAGAAGCTAGCCCCATACAGTTCATCAAGAAGCTCATCAATAACAGGAATTGGAAAATTATGCTTTACTGTCAAAGTATGGATGTACCTGTAATCAACATGCATTCTCCATGATCCATCTTTCTTCTTCACCAGCAATACAGGAGAGGCAAATGCACTGGAGCTGTGTTGAATTATTCGCTTTTGCAACATTCCTTTAACCTTCTTTTCAATCTCACTCTTCTGGGTATGGGAAAAAACTAAGATTTTAAAATGAGTAACAAACTTTACTAGTAATTCACCACAGTTCAGTATACTCTTTCTGTTTGAGATAGTCTATTGGTTACTGGGCTGATTTCAGATAAAATTGACTCAGATTTCGCCCTTTTGAAAATGACAGATTTTATTGTTCGATTTACCTTACACAATGACTTCCCTCAATGGATATTATATTATCTTATTGAAGATGGAAGTGAAATGTTGAGATGGAGTGATCAGATGACGGCCTCCTATAAGGGAATTGTTTCTTTAGTTCTGCATCTGGTTTGAGCTCAATATGATACTCAATGTTTCTTTTAGGAGGTAATGACTTTGGCTCAACAAAGACATCCCCAAATTGATTCAACAACCCTTGCAGATCTGGTTCCTCAACTTCTCCTGGTTGCACCTCATCACCAGAGATAGCTGTGATAGCAAAAAATTCTGTTATGTGTCCTTGTTGTCCCTCTCTTATCAGCTTCTCAACACAATTAGCAGTTATATACTTCATCTCTTCATAATTTTTAACTGCTTTATATTGACTCTCTTATCATCTTTGGAAACTATTATGGTCTTATCTTTGTACTTTAACTCTACCGGTTCCACACTCTCAAGACAATCACCACCCAATATCATTGCAGTACCACCTAAAATGAGTACTCTGACAGGAAACTTAAAGGTATGGCCATGCATAGTCCATTCAAATTCAGGGCATATAACTCCACTGACCAATTTCCTTCCACCAGCAACCTTGACAAGCAATGGTGATGTTAAGATTTTCCTGCAACTGAGTTGTTTTGCAAGCTCCTCATCCACAAAACAGTCAGTTGAGCCACAATCAATCATGATCAACACCTTTTTATCTTCCACAGTCCCATTGATTTTAAACAATCTGGGATTGTAATTACCAGAGATAGAGTGAACGGAGACCACAGTATCCTCCCCCAACATTTCTTCCAAACTTTCAGCTCCTATGATTTGATCTTCTTCATCAAGGTCCATATCTTCAGGGATGATGACAAAAACTTGCTTCTTACTACATTGTTGGCCTGGGGCATAAACCTCATCACAGTTGTAACATAGGTTCTTTTCCCTTCTTAACCTCATTTCTGCTGCAGTTAACATTCTTCTTTGTGGTTTGTGATTTTTTCCAAAATTGCTTCCCTTAGCACTCATATTCCAAGATCTGTTGGATTGATGGTTGCTGTTGAATTTGCTGACAGCTTTAGTGCTGTGATTAACCTTACCCGTTCCATTTGGCTTCAGACAAGAGTGCATCAACTGTCATTTCATGGTTTTTGGCATGGCAAATTGCATCACCTAAATCTTGTGGCCTTGCAGAGAAAACAACCCCCCTTATAGTTGGTTTTAATCCACAAGCAAAAGCAGCAGTAAAGAATTCCTCACCCAAATTTCTTTGAAACAACATCAAAGATTTGAGCTCTTCAAACTTAACCACATACTCATCTATAGTGCCAGTTTGTCTCAAAGAGGTGAATTCTCCCACAATCATTTTCATGTCACCCACTTCAAATCTCTTGAGCATTCCAGTCACCAATTGCTCCTAGCTCAACCTTTCCTTTGATTCCACAATCCCTTGGAACCATGTTTCAGCAATCCCATTAAAATACATAGAAGCTATCTTAGCTTTCTCTATTTCCACAGTTGGAACTAACTGAAAATACCATTTAGCTTTCCTTATCCAAGCTCTACACCTAGTACCATTAAAACATGGGAAATCAAATTGTCTGTGACTAGTGGGTGGAATATAATTACCTAGAATTGATCCCTATAACTCTGGATTTGGACTCTGATTTACTTGTTGAGGCTTGCCTTGTTGTGGTGTAAGGTTAAACACATAACCCATTTCCACACCTTGTGAAGCAGATAGTCCATCTCCAAATACAGATTTGGTGCGATTATAAGCTTACATTTGCTCAGCAACAACTCCGATTTGCATGAATAATTTCTCCATTTTAACACTTAAATCCTCATACCTATCATCGTTCTTCTTCTCAACAGCTAATCTAGCTATACGTTCCTCATTCAATGTACATTCCTGCTTCCTCAACAGCTCCTGAAGTTTCTTAGAACGCAATCCTTCAGCCATTGTCGGTCCGTGTGAATCACGAGGCTCTGGATACCAATTGTTAAGCTATGAGTAATTTACACAAATAATAATAGAAAATAACTAGAAATTGTATTAGAATCCATTGGAATTGTTCAGCAACAACAATGTAACAGGAATGGGGGATGGGAAAATAGAGAAGAGCTGGAGAAGGGAAATTACAATAGAAATCCAAAAGCCTACCCACAAACTGAATTCCAAAAGCTATATAAACAAAACCATAAACATATGACTCAACACCCAACCATGCGCCTCCTACTCCATAGCCAAATGCTCACCATCTCCATGCTTGCTCTCAGCTGGAACCATGTCCACACTGGTCTCCTCCCTTTTTGTAACTACCTTCTTAATCTGTACCGTTGATTCATTGCCTCCTCCATCTACGACTGATAATTCTTGCGAATAAGTAGGAACGACGTCGTTCCTAGCTCTAAACTTGAATCCAATCTAACGGTTAGGAAAGAAGCAGATCCAACGGCTCATGTTTAAATGGATTTTGGAGCCATTTTTTTACCCATTCCATAACACACCCAATCCCCAAAAATTTGGAGGGTACGTCAGTTGAATTTCCGGTGAATACTTCTCACATTTGTTTAGCAAGTGTAAACTAATTCTTATGTTGTGTTGTAGTTAGAAAGTTCATAGATATTTTGTTTATTTTCATTAGGAATGGGCTGAAGAGCAAAGTGGTCTGAACAAAGATGTATTTGTTTATGGACTTGGAGGTGCAGCTTCCTTTGTGACCACTCCTATGACCTCAGATCCTCCATCAGCAACTTCATTGGAGAAGGCGACAGAGGTTGCAACTCAGAAATTACTATCAGCTTAAATTGAAGAAAATAAGAAGATTAAAGAGGAACTTGAGTCATTAAAGAAAAAGGTCGTTGATTTATCTTCCCAATTTCAAACTGCACGGGCACCCTTGTGGACTCCAGCTAGCCAAGGGCCATATTTTATGTCTCCCCCTGGATTTATGCCTTCTCCGGGGATCATGTCATCTAGATTTGTGTCTCGTACAGAGACCACACCCGCCACAGCAAATCAGGTACACAACATCACTTCTACGCCCACTCATATTATTGAAATGGGAAAACAGCAAATATCTCTTAATAATGTGGGTGATGAGGGTGCTTATACTAATGAGGTGGAGGATGATGAGGAGGAGGGGGAGGATGAGGAGGGATAGAAATGTAAATGTTTTGTTAATATTGGTAACTTTTGTGAAGACAATAGACGTAGATGATGACGACTTTTGTGAAAAATATTAGCTGAATCTTTTTGTAGATGTTGGATTGGTAGAAGCTTTTGCTAACATTGATGTACGCATATGTAGATTCGGCTAATATCTACTTGTAAATGTAGCTAAGTTTCACTTAATTATCAACGTTGATACTCGTAAATGTGGATGATTTCTGGATGTTTTGTAGGTTTGGTATTTGTAGATATGGTTAATTTCTACAGATTTGTTGGTGTTAATTATTTTGTACTGTTTTATGGAGAATGACTTATGAAGTGGTAATGTTTTATATGAAAAATAATTTATTAATTGTTATGGTTGTTGTATTGGTTTTATAGATTTTGAATTGTTGTTGGTATATGCTACTATATTACAGAATAGGCTTATAGGTTTTCAATTAAAATTTTGTAAAATTACAGCATTATTTTTCACAATTGAATTTTGCAACCGAATGTATTTTAAGAAAAAATTATAAAACTGAAATGGTAATTTTTGTTTTACAGCTATAAATACAATTGAATTTTGATTGCAAAAAAAATTAAAAATAAAAAATATTTAGGTTTTTGCAATCAAATTTTGACTGTAAAATTCTGTTGCAAGTAAATTTAAAAAATAAAAATAAATTATTTTTGCAAGTGAATTTTCGGTTGCAACTTTGCTTGAGATTTTATGAGAAGTTTGCAACAAATTTTTTGATTGCAAAATTCGGTTGCAATTTTTATGCCAAGTCAAATTTGCAATCGAACATTCAATTACAAAATCAGTCATTTATTTGCAATCGAATATTCGGTTGCAAAATGACGTGGCTTACATGCCACGTCTGTAGTCTTTTGCAACAGGAATTTCGGCTGCTAATTCGGTTGCAAAGTATTCGGTTGCAAACTCGATCAAAAAATTTTGCAACCCAGGTTTTAGCAAGTGAAAGTTTCGGTTGCAGGTCGGTTGCTAAACACTGTTATTCGGTTGTAAAATGGCCTTTTTCGGTTGCTAATTCGGCTGCTAAACACATGTTTTCTAGTAGTGTTTTGGTATTATTTAGTTTTTTCCCGATGTCGTTTCATAGTCCTCAAGAATGACTTTGATTCCTTCAAGTGACGACCTCCTACTGTTGGTAACTATTATCATATCATCCGCATATGCAAGATACGAAACAAGGATTGTCGAGGGGTTTTTGAATCTGGCCTCCCCGTGTTCTTGCATGTACCTATCAAGAAGAATGGACATATAATCAGCACTGATAACAAATAGTGCAGGGGAAATTGGGTCACCTTGTCTAAGGCCTCTCGTTGATTGGAAGATGCCATCCGCAACACCATTTACAGATGCCGAAAACCAGCAATTACTAATGGCGGCTTTTATCCAGCCTATCCACGTTTGCGGAAACCCCTTTCTGCTCAATACTTCTAGTATGAAGTTCCACTCCATCCCGTCATATACCTTTGACATATCCAACTTCAAAAGCACATTTTTATCTCTCCCACGAGTATCAATCGAGTGTATCATCTCTTGGGCCAGGAGGATATTATCACTGATGAGTCTTCCTTTCACAAAACCACTGTGGTTTGAAGAAACCACTTTCGGTAAAACTTCGGTGAGCCTCGAATTCAAGATTTTAGTGATGATTTTGTTTTTGACGTTGCATAGGCTAATGGGTCTGAAGTCCGACCAATGAGCAGGGTTGTCAATCTTAGGGATCAATATAATAGTGGTTGGCGTATAGGCCTTTGGCAGCAGTGACCCCTGGAAAAACTCTAACACTGCATCGAAAACATCATGCTTAATGTCATCCTAAAAATGCTGATAAAAATAGGCACCGAATCCATCCGGCCCCGCGACGCTGTGTGGGTTGATATCGAAAACTGCTTTGCGAACTTCATCCATCGTAGGTGCTTGAACAAGTTTAATCCCATCGTCACTGCTGAGAGTGGATTGAACATGATCGAAGTTACTGTGAGAAGCATTACTGCTGTCTGAGGAAGTTAGGATTTTTTAAAAATCCTTAGCTGAGGCCTGGAGTAGATCTTGATGCGTAATTTCTTAGTTACCTTCTTTAATGGAATGGATACGACCACGAAATCGCTTCTTCTTAACCATTGCATGGAAGAATCTGGTGTTCCTCTCACCTTTTGCAATCCATTTGCATGCACTTTTTGGCTCCAAAAGTCTTCTTCCATTGCCATGACCCTATTTCGCAAGGCAATACTCTTGTTAAGATCCATAAGGTGAACATCAGATGGGTTGTTGTCAAACTTTTCTTCCACCTTCTTTACCTGTTTCTCAGCATCTTCTACCTTATCAAACACATTTCCAAAAACATCTTTGTTCCACGCTTTAAGAAATTGCTTGAGCCTGTTCAACTTAGTATGTAATTTCCAGAGGCCATAAGGTTGCACCGGTTGCACCCAATTATCCCGGACAATGTCTTCAAACTTAGGATGTCTAATCCACATTTCCTGGAACCGGAACGAGGCCGGCGTACGGGTGCAGTCATCTCCACAACTGATCAGTAAAGGCCTGTGATCCGAACCCCCACGTGGAAAGTGTTTTACTAGGGTTTTCGGGAAGCTATCTGCCCACGCTTCATTTACGAGTATTCTATCTAACCTTTGCTTCATTGCACCTTTAGACCAAGTGAACATGGGACCTTCAAACTGTGGCTCGGTAAGGTTACAATCCTGGATAGAGTCATTGAATTCCGCCATACCAAGGAGATCCGGTAGATTACCTCCACGTCGTTCATCTACTTTAGTAATGATGTTAAAGTCACCACCAAGTATCTAAGGTAAGGGCTGATCTTGCACATTCCTCATAAATTCCCAGAGCTCTCTCCTTCCTGGGGTCGTCGATTTGGCATAGATGATAGAAAGTAGGTAAGTTGTGTTCCAGTTTCTGTTCGTCAACTTAACATGTAGAAATTGATGGTTATCTTCCAAGATATCAACCTCCGTATCCTGTTCACAGAAGAGCCAAATGTGATTAGAAGTGTTAGCGAAAATCTGAGGAAAATTAAACATACGAGAAAAGAGGTTAAAATCTAAATTAACCATAGGTTCTAGAATAGCTATGAAATTTAATTTATATTTCCATCTATATCTTTTAAGGATACATTGATGGCCTGCTTTCCGTATCCCTCTTATGTTCCACACAAGGCCGTTCAAATTCATGATTCACTCAAGTTCAAGCACGATGACCTCGTTGTCATCCTTTTAGGGGCTAGATTATTGTTTTACTTTCTCCGTCGTCTATTTTGAACCTCTGTGAAACCAATGTCTTCTGCCGATTTCGCTCTTCTATGTGTCGCTTGTGTTTTCTGTGTTTCTTCATCATCTTCGTCCTCCTCTGTTTGGTTATCTTCTTCGAGTTCGTTATCTGCTGTCAGTTCATCCCCGTCGCTAGCTTCTTCTTCTGCACTCACATCACCCTGTGGAGAGCTATCTACCGGTTTCTGGATTGGTTTCACTATTTCAAGAGAATCAATCGGAACCGTTTCAGTCACCGGTATAGTTCCTGTTCCTTTGTTGTGTTGGTTTGGATCAGCATCAATCTGTTTAGCTTCCCCGCCATTTGTACTGTTTGCTTCCTGTTCTGTGTCTGCCACTTGGGTTTGAAAGTTTTCTCAACCCAAGGTTTAGTTCCCATTGTTTTGTTGACCTCTTTTGTTCCAGCTATATGTTTGTTTGTCTGTGTACGGAGCCCAGTTTTACCTGTCACTGCATCAGATTTGTTTACAGCATTCTCGGCGTTTCTTTTGTTGTCAATGACTCCATGCAAGTCTTTTGTGGTGTCAACTTGGTCCTCCTTGTCCGTGCCTGTGTTCATGTAGCACTCTTCCAACATATGTCCCAGTCTCAAACATTGCTTGCAGTATGAAGGAAGTCTCTCATAGATGATTTCTTGAATTTGTATTCCCCCCTCATATCCCAACATAATTTGGTGCTTTAGCGGTTGTAAAAGATCAAGCTCAACACGGACCCTAGCAAATTCCGGTCGATTGGCGTCCATAGTTCCTTCACCGCAGCATAGTGGTTCACCGACTACTTTTGCGATGTCATAGATTGCTTCCTCATCAAAAAATTGTGCCTTGATACCTGGAAAACGGATCCAAACAGGAACAACAGACGACCCTATGTTTGGGTTAAAAGTAGGGGTCCATTTAAAAACCCTCATAGGATAACCATCAAACAAGATAATTTTACGTAACCAGAGTTTTGTGGCATCCTCTTCACAGTTCAGACGAATCAAAACATGTTTCATGTTCAATAAACCCAATTTAAACTCACCTGATAGTTCAAGTTCCATGAAAAGTTCGTGTAACCATGCCATTGTAGGATAGCCATGTGAAAACTTACCCACCAAGGCATGTTTGAACGACTGTGATAACTTGGTTATCTCGGTCTCAGAGAATTGAATGTGAGTGAGGTCATTACGCTTCGATACTGTGCCATATTTCCGTGCTTGACCTGTACGATGGAATACATGAACCCTAGCGCGTGCTGGATTAGTATTCCTGTTAGAGTTGGATGATGGTTGCTGGCGATTTCCTGATACTGCCGCTGCATAGCTGCGCCTCTGGATTGTATTTTGATTGTTCGACGACGCAAGGTTCACCGCCGGCGGCGGGTCCATGGCCGCAAAACCCTACCTGGACTTAGAGAAACGTGGGGAAGGAGGAGAGATTCTTGAACCAACCAATCCAAGTAATTAGGAGTTAATTTTACCTAAAACAATATTATAATGTGAAAGTAAACTATGATTTTGTTTTCAAGAAATTTCGTGCTTTGACCTTACGTTTTGAATGAGAAATCATTGGTAAAATAAGCACGCTTGGTCAAGTCAAAATGTTTCAAGAAGAAAACTATGCTTTACGATTCGGATGAGCGTCGTAACTTGACCGTTTGATAAATGATGACTGATAAGTTGTAATAATTATTAGGGACTAATTAATAAGTTTTTTCCTTTTTCCCCTCTGTATTCTGAAATTTATGTAATGTGGACTTGTGATTTTTGTTGTCCTTTGTGTTGTTTGGGACGTGGCTGATGTTAATGTTTGAGTGTCTGAGACAAAGTGAATAATACTTAATGTTTTGTTTTTTTAATCATATTTTATATCATGAATTCATTAGCTTTAAAATATTTCTTAATGCATTATTCAAAAGTAGTCTTTGTATTTTAATTTTATTACTAACTATTCCATGTGGAAATTAAAATAATAAGATTATAAATGTTTGTTTGGCCTAATTCACCTAAAAATCTGTTAATGAGGTAAGAGTTGCTAAACATTATTTATTAAAATTTATTTTATTTTATTAATTTAGCACATGTTATAACATGCCCCCCAAATAATCAGGGATCAATCTTAAATATGAAATTTGACTCAATTTAATTTAATTAATTATGTTCGGTATAACTCACATTAAAAGTTAGTTGATGAGATGAGTGTTGTCAAACATTTATTAAAATTAAGACTAATTCCAGACATCCCCCTGTCCTTTGAGGCTTAGTGCACTTTGCACCCTAACATTTGAATCCGTGCGATTGCCCCCCTAACCTTTAAAAAATATCACGCTTAATCCCTTTGAAAAAACTTCAACAATGAAAATTTTTACAAATTTGATTTCAAATGTGTCGATGTTATATATCAAATTGAAGCTCTCGATGCAAGGAACACAACAATGGTCTCGAAATCAAAATCCGACAATCGACGAAGAAGAAATCATTGGTCAACGAGGAAGTGCGATGAACGCAGCTTTTGATGGCTAATAGAGTTGAGCGGGGTATGAATTTTGTTCTCCTTGGAGAGACAAACACGATGGTGGTGGTCTTGAAGCTTTGGTCGCCGTGACGAAAGAGAAATCGATGGTCAAAGTGTGTTCAAAGGGGATACGTGTGATATTTTTCAAAAGTTGGGGGAGAAATCGCACCGATTCAAAGGTTAGGGGTCAAAGTGCACTAAGCCCCAAAAGATAGGGAGGTATCTGGAATTAGCCCTTAAAATTATTTAATTTTTTTTTATCAATATTGAAGCTGCTAAGAGCCTAAGACAATGTCAGTATTTAATCCATGGTTTTGCACGACAAATAAAATTTCATCAATCTCATGGGTCGCATTTAATTTTTGGTACTCTACCTACGTACTTCTTTACAAATACGTCGAATTAGGGTATAATATATATTATATAGTTAGTATGGTCCACATAAAAATGGAAAATCTAAAAGCTACGTGTCGTAAGTGAATCATAAGATTGAAAAGAAAAGGCTTGGGACCGAAATAAATACGTTGTCTTCAATAATTGTGCAAGAAAGTGACAAATGAATGTGAAAATATAAGATCGATCCAAAGAGGTACTCTAATTTTCAATTATGGGATTATCATAC
>JBBMKE010000005.1:31836-62812 GCA_037834125.1 Lippia alba
ACAAGAGCATATAAAGAAGTGTTGCCTTAATTCGTTATTTTATTCAAAGATTGTCTGTGATTACAATAAGGAAAAGTCCAAAGCGGATATTACAATCGGCTTTCTAGGGCACTATTCCTAACAAATTCTCGATTTTCTTCATGCTTGAACACCCATTTCACCAAGGACATCAATGGGCTAGTCTTCAATCTAATTCCCGAGAGATATCGTTGAGCCCCAAAGAGGACCTCCTAAGAACACCGACGAACCCAAACAACACTAAAACACAACCCACGCCTACGGTAACCCCGTACCAAACAAGGCGCCTTCAAAGGAAACCAACGAACAACTCGGCCCTCACAACTCACAAACCACTTGAATGCTCGACCTTACCAAACTCTCCAAAGTGAGATTTCTCAACAAAGAAACAACAACAAGCAACTCAACAATGAGAAGAAGCAAATAGATAGAGGGCAATCAAATGGGTTTCTCTGAGTTTAAATATGCATGATTGAAATGCCATGAATTCAATTACCTCAATTCTCGGGTGCACTTTGATCTCCAACTTGAAGCCTTTGATTCCTTTTCCTTTGTTTGTTGTCCCTCAAACGAACACAATCCGAAAGTTTATGCTTTGAAGATCCACAAGCAAAACATCTCTTTAGTCGAATCCAACATCCTTCATACGTTTGGTTGGTCCCTCGACAATGTGCACATGGTGGAAACTCCCACTCAGATTGAGGGGTCTTTCGGGCTTTGAGCTTAGACTTCTTATTGCTTTTTTTCTTGGTCAGTTCACCTTGTTGAATTGGTTCCTCTCACACTTGTATTCCAAAATGCAATGCTGGTTCAAAGGGTTGTGCCGGTGCTCCTTCTTTTCCTTGCTTGAGGGAGAGAAATTCTTCGGATTGAAAGACGGACAACGAGCTTGATATGAAGATTGGCCGAAATCCTGTTGATCGTGTGACATCCTGAAAATCTCAAGACTACAATACAAAATATATATGCATGTTTACTAGTAATTGCGTGGTCATGTTCACAACAAATGCATATAACAACAAATTAATTCACAAAATTCACAAAAATATGAAAGTGAATGCAAACAAAGCACATAATCCTAAGCCGAACGACTTAGACAGACTCGGCATGACTCAAGAGCTCCGGTTTTGCAACCTAGAGCTCTGATACCACTTTGGGATGTAGCTCCTCGAAGAGTAAGACACCACATCCCCACACTATAGCCCGATACGTGTAACAAAATTGAAACTCCGCACACCACCAATCCACGGCCAACGGCTGACAAACAAAAACCCTCCTAGGCTAGGCGGTCTAGACCCTGTACAGAGTGCGCATCAAACAAAAATGAATATGGAAACAATAGGATTAACAAACGCGCATGCAATGACCATGGGCCGGCATAAATTAAACACACGATCGCAAGCAAACTTAGGTGCCTCATGCCTCTTTTTAATACAAATACAAGCCCGACAAGGGCAAACTTAAATCATTCATATATGCTATCCAAACGAATCATAATCTTATACAAATCCCAAAATTTCGAACTTAAATACAATGCAAAATGCAAAACATTCCACCTACAAGACTCGAACAAAAGACCCGAACCACTCAAAACAAAACTGCCACCTAGCCAAACCAAAGACCTGCACCTGCAAACTCAAAGAACAAAAGGGAAAAAAAACAACGAGGAGGAGTCAGTCCTAAAGACTGGTGAGGGGGCTAACCCATGCACGCATACATATACATAAGAGCAAAGCATGTCAAAATTATAAAGATTCATGAACCGATGCATAATTTTTGCATTCTAAAACATTTTAATCACGTGGAATTATATATATAGAAAAAGAGTTAGGCCGAAGGCCAAAATCCACCAAAATTTAGTAATTAAAAATCCACGTCCGTTTCATAAATTAATTACAAACCCACAAACACACGACTCGGCGAGCACGAGCCTCAAACTCCCATTTCTCTACTTACAAAGGCAAACTAAAATGCACACAAAACTGAATCATAAATACATACCTTCCACTTCTTCGTTTGATGGAAAGGTCAGTCGATCATAACCATCCCCACAATTCTGTTAAGGTCGTAAGTTTTGCGACACTCACTTTCCAAGGACTCCATCCCCCACTCGCCTCCCAGTGGGTTCTGGTTTGATCTTTTCTATTACGGAGACCGTACTACGGAATACCCGACTGCCCACTGTCGTCCCGTGTCTCCTTTCGTACCAATCTCCTGGGCCCCAAATAAAGCAAATAAACTTTTTTTTGTCAAAACACTCGCCATTTTCAAAATCCTAATCTCTTACACGTACCAACTCTTTTTAAAACTAACAAACGAAAATAACTTATATATACATAAGACAGTTTTCAAACTTCTCTTGACAAAAGGGCCAATTCCCATAAAATACATATCCAACACTCATATCTAAGTACATATATAGATAGATCACACGCGGGCTCAAAATTCATACAAGGGTTATTGGTCACTTAACTAAAAGAAAGAAAACCTCACCTTGACGACCAAACCGAACGAAACGAACTGCCTCCTCAACCAACAAACGAACCTAAGAACAAAACAAAGGATAAAAGATGAACTTAGACTCCAAATGAACCAATTAGATGCTTGGCATATGCTTATGAATGCAAATGATGCATAAGATATACAATGAGATGCACGTAGGTCACCGAATCCAACTTAAGTCAAAACAAATCACAAATCACATATTTCACGTATTTCACATTGAACAAGTTCACATACTTCATACAAAGGACATATAGGACCATATAACACATTTACATCGAATACACTTCATACAAGAAGCAAGGAAGTACCACTTAAGGCAAACAAATCAAGTGTGAGACCATTTAAGCGCATATGAGAGCACATTTTGCACATTCGATCGTACCTTGCTCGTTTCATATCCGCGAAGGCCAAAAATTTAACACAACACATCGTATAACATGTTAGGACATCTTAGGAGTTATAAGGAGGGTGGTGAAGATGCATACAAGCCACGAGAAGCGAAGAAACAACAAAACAGAACGACCGGAGCCACTGACCCAAACCAGCTTGTGATTCCCAACGGCCGTTGAAATGATGCAGTAGCACCCTACTGTGAATGCTCATTCCACCAGCTTTTGGAATTCAAGAACAAATTTCCAACGGTCATGGGTTTGCTCCAGCGCCCAAAAATCCCATTTTCAAGCAATTCGGCCAAAACTCAACCAAGGCAAAATTAAACACTCCAAAACCAATCCAAACTCAATCATAAACATTTTAAATCATGATTGAACACATTAGGCATAAATTTTCATCAATAAAACATGAGACCATACACAAAGTTCCAATGAAACACCCACATGCGCACTTAAGAGCATAACCGGCAAAGTTTGCATTCAAGAAAGCCAAAATGCATTCAAAATCCAACATATAACCACCAAGACATTCCAAGCTCATCTATACCACATATTAGCATTCAAATACAAAAAATGGGGTGAATGAGATCAAGAATTCATGCTCAATTCACCAATATTTCAAGCACAAGCACACATAAGGGCATAACCGACACATTCGACATTTAAAGGCGTATAAATGAATTCTAAAACCATATTCTCAGAAGCACAAAGCACAAAATGAATTTCTAACACCAAAATCTACTCAAGATCAACAAAAGTAGGTGAAAGGGGATCAAGGAATCAATGTGTTACACCAAGCAAAATCCAACTCTCATGCTATATCTCACCTCATAAGCACATATATCAAACAAATGAAGCCATAAATCAAATTCTCATGCTTTCCCCCACAAACCCATCAAAGACATCAAGACAAGAACTTCCCCAACCAAATCTCAATCATACAAACCATAATTAACTCAAAGAGATGCAACAAAAACCTCCACAAATGCAACAAAAGCCATCAAAAGCCATAGATTTACATATATCCATCATATCTCCCAAACCCTTATATTCATGCTCTTCTTTAATACCACAATCCTCAATATTAATCCAAGAAATATATACATATGTGAGGTCACAAGAACAAGAGGAATCTGAAACTAAACTTACATTGAAGAGGGAAGTGGAAGATGAAGGGTATCTTGAGCTTGTGGAGGCAACAATGGAGGAATGGAGCTTGGAGCTTCTCTTCTCTTCTTCTTCTTGATATTTTCGGTGGGGAGGGGGAGAAATGAGAGGGATAGAGCTGATTTGGTGAGGAAATGTATGGGAGAAAGTCAATTCCCACTAGGGTTTAGGTGTGTTATTAGATACGTAATAGGGGCATTCGGCGAAATTCGGGTAGTTGGGGGTCAAAATGAAGTCAAAAAGTTATGAGGTTAGGCTCATTGGATCCAAATCATCGATTCTAATCCAATAAAGGTGTAAATACTCAAATTCGAGTTCCCAAGCTCAAGAAAAGGTTTTCGGAACCCGAGGTGCGCTAACATGAATTAGCTCCTTTAGGTCCCCTAAAAGCCCCGTCGACCGGACGGTCAACAAACACAGCAAAGGACCCTCAAATATACAACGAGCACATAATCACGTTCATAACACATAAAACTCAATCATTACAAATTATCACAAAAGTTGGAATTAAAACGAGCACGTAAAGGTCACGTACGAAAGCATTGAAGCTAAACGTTCAATTAGGTCAAATAAGGTCAAGTAATTAAATTAAATCACATAATAAGCACATAATTACATTATTAAATAAATTAAAAGCATAATTAACTCTCTCATTAGCGCGTACCTGAAGAGCCAAAAAATCGGGATGTTACAGCAGTTTATCTACACTGTTTGAGCCATAATAGTCATGTTAATGTTGTCGCGGTGATCTCTATATGCATCCAATCACTTTCTGCAGTGAACTCGTCTCAGATTCTGATGTCAGGTACGCGCGCCACGTGTGAGTTTTGAGAGTTAGAATTGGGTTTATTCATTTATTTTTAATTTGCGCATTTTATTTTATTTGAGAATTTCATTCCTAAGTGTTGTGTCAATTAATTGATGAACGTGACTTAATTTCGTGTATAACTTTATTTGATCATTTCATGCTGATGTATCATAAAATGATACATATCCAGACCAGGAAGCAGGAAGGACGAACTGGCGTTCCAGATAGTAGGAAGGGGAAGGATTACATTCCAGCTTTTGGGCTGGAGGAAAGATGGGCCGAGCCCATGCCCGTATCCAGCTCAGATGGGTGTTGATCTGTTAAGATAATTGAGTCAGACTAGAAGAAGTGGCAAGAAAGAGGAATACTAAGTTGTTGACGATGATAAGCCTTATCTGAATAAGTGATCTTGTTTATCTTAGTGAATATTAGTCTTTTTCCGTATTTATATAACAATAAGTTCAGCTACCTAGCAAGAAGATAGGGAAAAAATAAGGATAAATAGGAGAGAGCCCCGTGATGAAAAGGGCAGAATTTAACAGTTGTATTTCTGGAGAAATTACTTTTCTGTAACCCCCTTTTGTAATCTTTCGTTCATCAACAATAATAAATCTTTCTTTTCACCATTTGTTCTCAAGTCTCTCACTAATTCAATTTAATTCTATAAATTTAATGTTGTCGTGATTTTCACTCGCATCATTTGGCGCTGTCTGTGGGAAACTCGATTAAATTGAGTTAAGATGTGAGAATATGGTGAACAATCGACGCTAGGTTTGCTAAAGTATAAAATCAGTTCAAGTTTGGATAATTCAAACCTCAGGCTGAGATAAGTTCTTCTTATTTTTATTTTTTTCTAATAATTATTAACTTCTTGGTACCTGACATATCAACAATAACTGTGTTAAATTAAACTTCAATAAAATTTCATCACAATTTTATTTTATTGGTAGAATTTTGTAAAATGATCAAATTTAATATAGCACAAAATGCATATGATTGATGATATATATATATCTGTGTGTGTAGGCACTACATTACATTATGTTGTCTCTAATTTTCTCTTCTTTGTAGGGAAAGGTTGTTCTTGGCCTAATGGCCTCCAATATTTTTGGTATTGGCTCAATCATTATAAAAGAAACTTGTTATGAGGAGAAATAACAAGAAAAGACATATTGCAACAGAAAGTCAGGTCTCAGAATCTGGAATAGGAAGGAAGGAGAAAACTCTTTTTTATCTCTAATAGAAGACAGAAACAAAGAAAATAGTAGTGTGCCAACGGTTCTATTTCGGGGGAATTCAATGGCCTTTGTCTTCTTTTGAGAATTCAAACTCCATCTCAACATTCTGAGTGGTGGTCGACATACTCCATTACAAAATTTTTTCAAGAAAAAATTTAGTGGAAGACTTCCCACTGTTCGTGGCTTCATTCCATTTTACCAACAAAAATTAGTGGTTCCCATGGTTCGCCGGAACGGTCGGAACGGCCGTTCGAAGCCTCCGTTCCGCTGTTCTGGTATGGAACGTGTATTGACCTGGAACCCCATTTTATGTGCTTTGGAACGGCGTTCTGTGACATTATAACACCAAGGAATGGAACGGAACGGAAAAAAAGAGAAAAAATTGTGTACTCTTTTTTTAATTTCTAATATGATATAAGATTTCAATTGAATTATTGTTTCACAACTTGCTTTCCTTTGTCTTTAATCTTCATCCGCCCATTTACTTAGATTTGCTCTTGCTTTGCGAGACGAACAAGACCTCCCCATCTGCAGAGGAAGCGGAATTCTCTTCGCTGCTTCATATTTTCTGCAATCCAGGAAGTGGCCGCGTTTTTGCCGCAACTATTCCGCATCATTGCAACGGAATTGGAAAGGTGACCTCCGTTCCGTTCCCCGCGACCGCGTGCATTTTGAGGTGTCCCTTTAAAGCTTCAAGCGTGTCCTTAGATTGCAGCTTAAGATAAGTTTCCCAGGAGAAAAATAGGAAGGAAGAAAGCCAAATAAATCCAAACAAAAATATGGAGAAAAGGGCATTGAATGATTCCACAAAGGCAACAAAGGTTCAATCAAAGGAAGAAATTTCAAAAATCCAAAATCTCCCACTCTTTTGCACCGTAGGCATGAAAAGAGATGCAAATTGCATGAAAATCTTAGAAGAACTTGAAGAATCAGTTGTGCAAGAATTAAATTCTGCTCCTCCATTAGATAAAACCAGGGATGAAGTTCATGGAGATGAAACATTTGAAGATGAACATGATGATGAGGTGGAAGACGACTAGTAGAAAGTGATGACGAGTCCGATGACCTAGCGAATGATTACACAGAATAGGACGATGTGGTAGCCAACGTGGAGAAGGTGGTCATGACGTGGACCCAAATGTTAAAACCACAATAGCAGCACTAGCTGAAATCACCTCTTAAAAAAAACGTGGATATTTCTCAAGCGAAGCTCAATGCACATGTGACCATTGGAGAAAACATGTATAACCCAAGAGTCCACAACAATATGAGTTATAATGGCCAAGTTAAAAGCAATGCGGACGCAAGAGCCAAGACTAACCAAATTTCTCAGGAAAATGTTCAAGCAGCAGCAGCTGATCGACAAAGAAAAATTCTCGAGTCTATTCCAGCAAAATAGGAGGAAACAAAGAAGGGCTAGGGATCGAACACTTACCTGCGTGATGATTGCCAGGGACGAGACAGCAGCGACAACGATTCAAGCAAGTAGTAGCGGCGATTTGCTCTGTAAGAAGAAAAAAAGCAAAAAGACCACCTCCAAAGTGTCTAAGGCCTGCAAGTAGTTGTGGAGTCACGATAAGCATGCATTCTCGTCTCTTTGAATCTGTAGACTCCAGAGCAATCCCAAGTTCCCTCAGTATGCCTTCATTTTGTGGTCGTGGTCGAATCTCTTTTTTGTGCAAGCAGTGGCTTGGGTGCATGGCTGGCGGACAATAAAATGTTTCACAAATAGATTGAGAAGCAGAAAATCTGAATCTTTAGATAAGTTTTCTTTTTTGTTTATATGTTTTGTCGATAAAACTTGAAAAGAACTTTTCAGAAATTGATGGCATATCTTAGACTTACTCTAGGGGAAGCCAATTTAAATTGTCCAGACAAACTAAATTCTCTAATCTTGATTGTTTTTAGTTGATAGATTTTTAGAAAAAAACACTAAATTCTCTAAAAGTCTCTTGTCTTTGGATTGTTATTTGCGAGAATCATTATGTTTTGGTGGTTGAGAACCATTGGTAGCTTTAAAAGCAAGTAAGCATTTGCAAGATAAGGTTTTTAGTGCATCCTGATAAGTTTTCTAGTACATGACTTTTTTGTGTTGATATTCTTGCATAAATTCTCATAGTTTTATATTTTATTATTAGTTGGCGGTGGTTGATAAATTTTTAAAAGATCTACAAAAAATCTACCATAGAAAAGAAGAATGTCTGTGTAAACGTCCCGTTGATTTTATTTATTTATTTATTTTTTTAAAAACGCACACACCCCAAGTGGCTAGAGAGATTCGAACCTGGGTCTTTGCCTTCAAGAAAGAACCCTCACCACTTGGCCAACCCCTGTTGGCTTGTAAACGTTCCGTTGATTGACTTCTCGCAAATAACTTCTTCCTCGACCGTTGTTTCCGACCTACCTATTTTTTGACTTATTTTGTTATTTTTCTTGATAATTATCAGGGCAGATTCCAAAAAAAAAGTAATAATAATGATAAAATTAATTGGGTAATCTGGAATAATTATCTCAATGCTTAGTGGTATACTTATATTTAATTTTGGAGAAGATATTTTGCAGAGATCTTATTCCTGCCAAAAACTCTAAAGGAAAATGATATGTTTGCAAAAATTTTGAGAAACTTTGTCAGGAGACTGCATGGCGTTCCTGGTACACGCCAGGAGTGATGCTGCCAATACAGGTCACCCAGGAAGATGTATGTAACCGCCCAAATACCCAACTGCAACGTACCATCTCAGCCAAGGAGTTATTCGATTTGCGTTAAGAGTTTATTCATTTTCTTTAAATAATGTTTCTTAAAAATATTGAGTAATTCTTTGCAATTTGGGATATGATCATATACGAGAAAAGTCATGTCTTGTGAATATAGTAAACAGTAGCAAGAATGTTTCCAGCAACTGGAATGTGCTCAGCAGCAGGAGTGATTTCAGCAGTAATCTTTCCAGTAGCAGGAACGATTTCAGCAACAGGAATGACATCAGTGCTCACCTGCTGGGTAGCTGGGAGTGCATTCTCGTCAAATTCAGGGACAACAATCGTATTATTAGATACTTTGAAGTTTTGCTGAGAAAAATTGTGTGGAATGAGAAAATAAAAGCAGAGACATAATGTGCATGGGTGTTAGAGTCGAGCAGGCAAGCGGAACGGAACACAATATACAGGAGAGGTTATGATGAGAAGTCAAGCAAAGCTGAAAGGAATAGTTAGCTAAAAGTAAAGTCTGTGGCACATCCACGAGCAGGGCCGTCTACCTTCTGCTCCTCTTCTCCTGTGAAGTCACTTTCTTTCTCCTACTCAACGGAACCACCAGTAGAGTTGCCACTACCTTCCTGCTCAGCAGGGTTGTGACTTCCTCTTTCCTACTGAACAGATTCACTACTGCATTCATCCCGATCACCAAGAACTTCCTCATAACTGGATAGAGAACAAATAAAGAACTCAGGGGCATACTTAAACATTATGTGGACGCATGTGCATAGAGAAGAAAAAAGGTATGCTAATTCAACAACTAAGAGCTTAAAATCCTAGATCATGGAATTTTGTTAACCAAAAGGCCGAATATCATAAGAAGAAAGTAGGATTAGTTGAGGTCAATGGTCTGAACAAGAATGGACGAGAAGCCAGGGAGGAGGAGGCAGAGTTGGTCCCGTATATGAAGCAATGACTAATAAGGCTGGAAGTTCCGTCAATCGATATAGAGATGAGGGTGACCATCAACGAAATCAAGAAAAATGATGAGAGATTTTCGAACCTTGTAAGATAACGCCCACAGATCCAAAATCTGCACCCCCAAAAGTAATGATGAGCATTTGTGACAAAGGAAAAATAAGAAGTCAAAAGACGAAAAGTCTTAGCCTAGGGAACATAAGAAACCAGGAGGTCCGGATCCTTGGTGTAGAAACGTTGACTAGCCAGGATTAACCAATCAGAATATACAGAAAATTTTGACTATGGGGACATAAGCTAACCAAGAAGCACTAGATTATACTGTAATTAGGTCAGGAGAAAATGATGGCTTGAGTGCTGAAAATTCGAAAGGAACGAACGAACACGAAAATCGGGATGATAGTAGGGCATTTGGTGAACGAGGAAGTAAGACCATGACTATCAACTTGGCAGGTCACCAGAAAGGTGGAAGAGATGGAGCAGCTCACGAACTGGGTCGGCCGATTACAGTAGAGACTATTGGAAGTTCATAAAGAGAAAATAGACACCTCACTTGATGATGAATTCATTACAATGGAGAAAGTGGTCTAGGTATTCAGGCGCGAATGACATTCAACCAAAGCCTAAAAAGGGGGAACGTTCTACACAACTTTCTCCTATTATTCAAATGAGGTTGAGATCGAACCAACCAGCAGGTACAGGATTGAGCACTAGACAAGAAGTATATGAATTGGTGATAACCAACCAGGAAGAAAACATCCTCCATGCTGGTAGCAGGAGAGTTGCACATCAATGGAATCAAGATACGTATTTCTGGATAATCAAATAAATCTTCTCAAAAGATCCTATGTTGCCTTAGAGATATGTCCACCAACAAAAATATGAATGAGTATAAGATAAAAGTCCAACGCTTACCAGAAGAGAAGGAAAATATCATGTTTATTCCCATTTGGAATTGGAAAGTTGTAAGTACTTTCCTACTAGCATGCAGGAGTGACGCGAAGTCCGCCCTACTCAACTAGCAGGCGAACAAGTTGCTCGATCTAGCTTCCTAGCCATCTTGATGAAGATTATTTGATCAGCATTGTAAAAAAACAATTACAAGTGCACTTGAATTTTAAAGAAAGAAAACGAAGAACAAGGTTTCTAAAGATTCAGGAGATAAGCAAGTTCATGGCTAAAAAAGAAAATAGCCCGATCGCTATGCAGTAATAGGCAGGGAAGTCAACCAAGTTGAAGGAGCTGGCAAGAAAGACAATCCTGACCAGTGCAACTAGAAACGCATGGGATGCACACCTGACTGATGCAACCAGAAATGCATGAGAAGCAACCTTGGCTGATTCAATTAGGAACGTCTGAAGTACAATAACCAATAAAGCCAAGCTAAATATTCCCATGGTTGCGGAACATCCAAAGTTTTTCTATTCTTACAAAAGAGAAGAAATACAAAATCACTCAACAAGTAACAATCTCACTTTATTTCTACTTTTATTATTCTTATAAATGAATATAAATCGATGATGTGCATATATGGGAAATATTGATGTTTGATATTGAGATCTTAGTATGTGAAATGCATGAAATTGTAAAAATGACATGATATAATGTGGTTTTGGCATTCTTGTACTTGAACATATGAGAATAACTTGAAACAGGCATGAGAGCCTCTCGATCAAAGCCCAATGATTTTGGCATCGAAATAATATCGCCTCGGGTACCCGTTAAGGGGGAAAAGGAACGTCCCCCTGGGAAGGAGTCAGAGTAGTACTCTTTGATTGCACGATTGCAATAAAATAAAATGTTACCTCTGGAGGAAACATGTATTTGGAAGGAGCGTGGCGAAACTCCTTGGGAACGGGTCTGAAGCAACCCCTTGGGAAGGTCGGTTTCAACAACATCACGCTCATAGAAAAGGGTTCACGAACAACCCGAAAAGCAGAAGACACTCCAGTTGGACCGTCACCAGCAACTGAAAAAGCAGCACCTTCTTGCTTAGTAGGGTTGTTGCTTCCTCCTTCATGATGAACAATGCCGTTACCTCCTTCTTCCTATTCGGTCGCGAGAGCCAGACGTCCAAGTTATTGTAAATCTATCAACACCAAAGTAAAAAAGATAAGAGAATCTCCTTCACACCACCTAGAGAGTATTTGGTTTATAATTTTGAAGACCAGAACATAAAGCTGGAAAAACTAACCACATTGAACAAGTAACGAAAGGCCCATGCAATCTAAGGAAATTAAACAAAGTAAAAGGGCACAAGTGAAAACAACCAGGAATGAGACTTAGACAGTCCAGGCCGGTACTACCTAGTAACATTACTACTCTCACAGTTAGATCTCTCTTTCTAACTATAAGAGTGGGGGGAGTGAATAATGTATCATAAACATGATACATATCCAGACCAGGAAACAGGAAGGACGAACTGGCGTTCCAGATAGTAGGAGGGGGAAGGATTACATTCCAGCTTTTGGGCTGGAGGAAAGATGGGCCGAGCCCATGCCCGTATCCAGCTCAGATGGGTGTTGATCTGTTAAGATAATTGAGTCAGACTAGAAGAAGTGGCAAGAAAGAGGAATACTAAGTTGTTGACGATGATAAGCCTTATTTGAATAAGTGATCTTGTTTATCTTAGTGAATGTTAATCTTTTTCCGTATTTATATGACAATAAGTTCAGCTACCTAGCAAGAAGATAGGGGAAAAATAAGGATAAATAGGAGAGAGCCCCGTAATGAAAAGGGCAAAATTTAACAGTTGTATTTCTGGAAAAATTACTTTTCTGTAACCCCCTTTTGTAATCTTTCGTTCATCAGCAATAATAAATCTTTCTTTTCACCATTTGTTCTCAAGTCTCTCATTAATTCAATTTAATTCTATAAATTTAATGTTACCGTGATTTTCACTCGCATCACATGCAATCCAGGACTTAAGTGCATGATTTTATTTGGACCTAATTGATATATCTTTTTAAAACTTGGGGCATTTAATTGCATAACTTTAAAAACCTTGAGGATCAAATTGCAAATTGGGGCTATTTCCCTTCTTATATACATGAATGATACATATTTCACACAAGAACAAAAAATTGCATCCTTTCCCTCACTCTCTCGATTCATCACCCCAAGAATAAGTGGAATTTTTCATCATCAAGCTAAGGATTGAGAATTTTGTTGATCATTGAAGCACCACATATCATCCATTTCTCTTTTCTTTCTCATTCAAGGTATATATGGAGATTTTGATCAATTTTGAATTCATGCTTGAATCTTAGGGTTTGAATTTGTACGGATTAAATTGGGTTTTTAGTTTTGGAAGCTTGATCATGAATCATTAGCTTGGTTTCTATGCAATTGTTGGGAGTTATGTGAAGTTGATATATAAGTTGGCATAAGGGTTTGATAGTTGATAGAATTGATTGATCAAAGCATGAATATGATGTTTTTAGTTGGGATTCAATATGTTTAAGTGTATATATATGATCTTTGATGTTTTTGATGTTTTATTTTTGAGTTTCTTAGAGTATGGTTTGGTATTGCATGAAGACTGTTGCTATCAAAACTGATCCCCTATTTTCGAACAGAGGATCCTAGAGGGATTCATTTTGAACTGAATCCTATCCCGGTCGGGATTCTCTCACAATTGGGCACCTGAGCTGGTGTCCCGACCAGAATACATTTTACAATAAAAATCATGCTGGCCGGGACCATTGCCAGGGTTGGCTACGACATTTTTGTCACGGCAGGGACACTTTTGAACTAAAAATCAGTCCCAGCCGGGACCTCTCTCTGGGTGAACAGTGTTTGTTGTGTAAAAATTATCCGTTCTCCATTTAATTCCATTAACCCCCTGTATGTTCTAAATTGCTAAATTTGTGAAAAATTATGATTGTTTCAATAGTGATCACGACATTTCATTATTAGTCATGCATATTGATTTATTTCATGATTTGTCTTCGTCTTAACTGGTTCATAAGTCGAGTCTCACGTATAGTTGTCCATTTTGCACAGACCAGTTACGGGGTGATGAGGAGCAGGCGTCGTAGGCTATTTCCTTGATTTTGTGTCGTCACATGTGAGGTTTAATTCTAGATATACTATATAGAAACCTATGACCCTTATGTGATCTTTTCGGATAAAATATACTTATACATATATAAGTTTTCCAAACTTATATATTTCAACTGATTTATGTAATGGAAATGGTACTATCTATCTATTGATTTTGGTGTGTATATTATGTTACTGCACGGTTTGGGCCTGAGAGTTGTGTATTGAGCCAACCGTGAAGGCAAGGGCCGATAATCTTACACGGACCCCTGATTCCGCCAGGAGGTTTGGTGGATGAAGGAGTTCCATGCTTTGGGATTCATGGACCCGCTGCTCACAATGATTGGATGGTCAGGTCTTGCAAACCGGCCGTCACCCGGAGGAAGAATGATGGACTAAAATTGATACTTGAATGTGCACTGTAATAATTGTATGATCACTTATTCAAATGGAAACTTGAGTATTATACACTGTCTGGAGTAAGGTTGGAGATTCTCCAGGCACACTGATTATATGGAACTGTAATTAAAGATTAATTGAATAGTTGTAATTTCGGGCAAAGAATACTTTTGAACTTATATTTCTTTATTCTCTTTCAAGTCTTACCCGAAGTTATAACTTGCTTGTTATGTGCGCTAATATTTATTTAAATCCCTCGCTCAGTCTTCCATAGGCTGACTCCTCCCACTTTTTAGGCTTTTGCAGGTACATGATAGATGGGAATTAGAGTCTGTTCGAGTCTTTAATTCGGGTCTAGCATAGGCATCATTTTGTTTTGTCACTTTTTGAAACCTATGTTATAATATGTAGTATGTTGAATATGGATTGTATATTTCGAATTAGTGTACTTGTATATGTGACCAGTGATGTATTTATAATCATGCTTTTGTTCCTCGTTGTTGCATTTATTTGGTTCTGAGGGTAATCTCGCCTAGTTAGGATGTTTCTTTTTTTAGGGTCTCCAGTTCGCTATGTGTTTAGTTCATGTACGGATTACTCATTTCATATGTTGATTGGGCTATAGTGCAGGGGATGTGGCATTTTGACGCTTTGGGTGCTACACACATGTGCACGCACATGTGTTGCACACGTGACAAATTGTGGTTCGTGCATGTGGAATTTTCCACACACGAATTCTTTTTTAGCATTAATTAATTAAATGTAATTAATTAATTTAAGTCTTTTAATTAATTATGAATTAATTGTTAAGATTATATTTCTCAAATAAAAGCTTAACACAAGAAATAATTAATTAGGAATTAAGTTATTTATTAACTATTGACTTTAGGAAAGTTGAAAAGTCCAAGTTCCTATTGTAGGAGAGAAAAAGTTGAATCTTGCTAAACTTGGAGAATAAGTTAAGAATTTATTTATCCAATTAAAATAATAATTAAATGGGTTAATTAGTGAGCAAGAAAATAAAATTCAATTGGATTGGGATTCCCCTTAGGGTTCGAACCCCACTGGTATAAGTACTAGTGTTGGGGCTTTTCTTTTCTTTAGACCAACGTTCAAGAAGCATTAAGTTTTTTAGAAAATCAAAAAAATATTTTCAAAGGCCGTTCGAGGGACTTTTCGCTTGAAGGGTGTCCAATAGGCGGTATTGGCATCGCTAGAAAGCTTCTAACTTTGTAAGTTTTTGAACAACCTATGATACAATATTGGAATTACAAGTCAATGATCAATCTTTTGAAAAAAAAATTTAAATTTCCGCTGCATTTCTGAATTCATTTTCCTACACCCACAATCCCATTTGAGGACAAAAAGCCATTAATTGAGCAACGACAATCGAACTAGCACCCAGGACACGCCAATCGAATCAATCACCAGTTCAATCACCAATTCGGCCTGACCTGAGAGTGCTACTTAAAAAATATACTATAGATAGTTTTTGAATGCTGTGAATATTTAGAGATAAAAAATAATTTAATATATGAAGTATATAATTATATTTTCAATAAGTACTAATTATTTTCAATTATACTTTGTGTTTTTCTTTATTCATATATAATGTTTTATTATTTTTATCAATAATAAGAATTTTTAATCGTAATAACTCTATCATAATTATAATATTATTTCTCAACGATAATATAATTTATAATATTTTCAATTATTTTAAATATAATATACTTACAATAATTCCGTGTATCGCACAGGTTGAATACTAGTAATAGGTATACTGAATAATTGGTGTTGCGATTTTGCAAATAGTCGTAAGCTAGATAAAACCCTCCATTTTTCTAATATTTTATATAGAAGTGGTTTACTTTCATTATTTGTAATCCAATTGGTTCAGTCGTAGAAATACTAAAATGTATTAAATAGCCCAATTATAAATTCCGATCCTATTAATTTTGGACCTGTTTACTTTATTATATATTATTCACTGCAGTACGTCGTTCCTGTGTGAAAAAGAATTCTTAATATATTAATTATTTATAGTAAATTAGATATAAGAATTTTTTTAAAAAAAATAAAAATATATTCAAATCCACAATCAACAACAAAATAGAACATAACAAAAACAAATATGTTTGACTGTATAGAGAAAAAGTGGTTTTTGCATTCATTGATGTGATCTAAACGATTACAAGTTCCCTAGACAAATAGCTATTAATCAAGGATAAAAGAATCTGTTAGTTAAGTAAATTATATCCTTTCCTGATATTCTGCAAATCTTCCAACACTCCCCCTCAAGTTAAGTAATGGTATCACCAATTCTTAACTTGTTTAACACCTTTTGAAACACCTGTCAGGTAACAACATTTGTCAGAATGTTTGCGAGCTGATCTTCTGATTTCACAAAGGGAAGTTCCACGGTGCCATCTGCTAGTTTATCCTTTATAAAATGTCGATTAACCTCCACATATTTTGCTCTATCACGTTGCACGGGGTTCTCTGAAATACTGATGGTTGCCTTGTTATCACACCTCAAGCGGCCAGCCCGTTTCGAATTTATGCCAATCTCAGTCAATAATTTCCTGAGCTAAATTATATCTGTCACGGCCTTTGCGATGCCTCTGAACTCTACCTCATCACTATAGAGAGCTACCACCTTCTGTTTCTGACTTCTCAAAGTTACCACATTCCCTCCAACAAAGGTGAATAAACCTAACGTGGATCATCTGTCATTTGGATATCATACAACTAAGGTGAAGAAACCTGGCGTGGATCATTTTTCATTTGGATTCCCTGCCCAATCGACATCTGTATAGGGTTCAATATCAAGGTGACCATGCCTTCCAAACATGATCCCAACAATACCCTTCAAATATCGTATGATTCTCACCACTGCCTCCATATGGCTTCTTTGAGGTTGGTGCATAAACTGACTAACCACTCCAATAATATAGGCAATGTCAGGCTTGGTGTACGATAAATTGATCAACTTCCAAACCAACCGTTGATATTTTCCTTTATCTGCTAGCTCATCGCCTTCGTCTATCGTGAGATTGTGGTTAACTTGAATTGAGGTATTTGTTGGTTTGCATTCCAACATTCAAGTCTCGGCAAGCAAGTCCAACACATATTTCTTATGTGAAATGATGATTCCCCGTTTGGATCGGAGAACTTCTATCCTAAGAAAGTACTTTAGTCCTTCCAAATCTTTCATTTTGAACTTTCTAAACAAGTTTTCTCGGTCTTTTTTATTTTCTCTTCATCACTCTCGGTTATAATCATATCAACAATACTATGATTGAGTAAGTGACCAGATCTCCTCTCTTTTTTAGAAATAGAGTGTGGTCTGAGTTGCTCTGGTGGTACCTGACGTGGGCCAAACCTGCCAAGCCACGTGCGAGCCACATACGCTAAACAACCCAGTTGAATGGTCAAACATGACACGTGTGCGTAGTATGAGTTAACCCCTTCGACCCAAACGCCTTGCTGGAAAAGCCCAATAGTCGCCAAGTCAACCTGGGACCAACTTGTATCGTGCGAAGTCCAAAATTACCCGACCTCCAAGCAGGAAAGTCGAAAATAATTTGATCTGAACATGTTTAAGTCGGAGGCGGCTCGATCTCCCAATGGGCCAGCCTAGCCGCCTATAGCATTAAATGAGGACTGGCTTTCCGTACGAACCATTAAGGGCATTAAATACACCTGCAATAAGTACTTCTAAGTCATCATTACACCATCAGGTATAAATACCCCCTCCATACATGTCATTTATTGCACCTTAAGTTAACTCGAACAACTCTCAACTACTCGATTCTGACTTGAGCGTCGAAGTGCTGACATAGGGTAAACCCCCACAGTCCCTGGTCAGCCTTCAATTCACGTTTGCTTCCATCTTGTAGCTCTACCCTACATCGAGGTCCCACTAATACAAATTCTAAGTGATTTGGTCAACCTGCATTCAACCTAGTCAGTAGCCCGATTTTCGATCAAATCATTTTGGCTCCATCTGTGGGAACACCGAACAGAAGCCAGTCAAGCATGGAATTACGTAGTCATCGAATCGTGGGAGCCGACGGATAGGAAGTGACTAATCTATCGACAACTGAAAGAAGTCATGCTGCTTAGACTCGAGCCAAAGAAGGCCAGGGCACGGCCCCACCTCCGGTGGTGTACACTGCTCCTGACATGGATGCTTATCTCGAAAAGTGCCATGTAGGGGCAATTGCAGTAGCCACCGAGGGTTGAGCTCCTATCTTTCTACAAAAACCGAGAGGTCCCTTCGTCTGGATAGTATCCACATCATTACCATGGCCCCCCGACTCATTATGGGTACCCACCCCCTAAATGGGGGTATGCGCCACCTCCACCTGCATACTATCACCCGACTATTACGCACCACCCCTACCACCTGGTCCTGCCCAGTGGTAAGGGGCTGGCCGGGGACATCAACCCACTGAAATAGTGCACCAAAACCAAGGGGCTGAGTAGGGACGGCGTGGAGGCAAATGACCCATTAATGATAACCAACCCGTCGATATCGAGGAGCCACAATAGAAGAAGGTAGGAAGCCAAGGAGCTACTCAAATAGACAGGGCTGATTTCGGTTCGAAGGGGCGAGTACAACCCTCATTTTCAACCGATTGGGGGCTAGGGTTGATCTCGAAGCCCCCAGGATATTTAACAGGGGTTTGAGGTCAGTCAAGATGACTTGAGAAATCAGATCCCCCGTCGGGAAAGGCCCCAACCCCAATAAAGTAGAGCATCAGTTGATTGCTCCATATCTCGGGAGCCCTGTATTGAGGAAATAATCGACGAGGGGGAGTCACAATTTAATCCTCCTCCTCCCCGACGAGGCCGGGAACAACCTCCCTGCCAAGAGCAACCCCCAATTCCAAACCCTAGAGTCCAAAGTCCAGCTCATAGCTATCGGAGCGCTCGAGAGGCCCGATCGCCTTTTTCAGATGAGATTATTCGAGCAATGACTGAAGATAAAATGGCCGCTAATCTTTCCACCTTTGACGGTACTACCGATCTCGAGCGGCATGTTGATCGCTTCGAGATCGAGATTAGCATGTTTAGTTACTCTCCCCATGTCCAGGCCAAGATATTTGCTACCACCCTTGTCGGGGCAGCCCAGGACTAGTTCTCAAGGCTGCCCCCTCAAAGTATTCAATTGTATGACAACTTGGTCAATGACTTTGTGGCCTATTTTTTCTCGGTTAAAGGGAAAAAGCTTCCCTCGACGTATTTGTTAAGCATTGTACAGGGGGAGCGGGAATCGTTGAGGGATTTTTTCAACTAATTTTCCCACGCAACCACCTAAGTCAAAGCACCCAACATGGATATATTGGTGTGAACTTCGCATGGGGCCCTCCGGGACAAAGGCTGTGCTGATCATATAGTTCGGAAGAACTCCGAGTCTATCTCTAAGATTCTCGAGATAGTCGGGGACTGGATGAGGCTCGAAGAAATCATGATGGCAAACCAGGTTTCGGCCATTGCCAAACCAGATAGTTATCAGCCATCCCTAGTTGAGCCCAAGAAAGAAGTAAATTGTCGTTTGAAAAGGGTTCGGGGAATAGGCAGAAGAAGCACTACACGCCCCTTACTCGACCTTTTGAAGAGGTCATAACGCTGCTCCTAAGCACCTGTTCAAGAACCCCAAGACGATAAGGGAGACCCAGAAGATCGAGACTCGGGAAAATGTTGTCATTTCCATAGGCACCACCTTCGAGTTGGGGAAATGTTGTCATTCCCATAGGAAATCGGGGAAATATTGTCATTTCCATAGGCATTCGGGCCCTTAGAGATGAAGTGAAAGGTTGATTAAGGGAGGCCATCTTCTAGAGTTTGTACGGAAGTTGGATGAACTTGTTGTCCGGGCCGAGGAGCGAAATGACCAAGCCCCCAAAGGAACAGGGAGGCCAAGCAGCCAGTCGAAAGGGAGCATAATCTCCCCTGCTTAGGTTGAATCGACTTAATTGTTGGGGGACCTGCTGGTGGAGATACCAAGACGGCCCGGAAGAGGACCAAGAGAGAGGCCCAGAGAAATTATTATGGGCCACATGAAGTCATGGAAGTCGAATCGAGTTAGAGTTGGGTAGATCAAGAGATTAGTTTTAGCAACAAGGACCTCATCGGCATGCCACTACGGGAGGACGAAATGCCTAGCTGTCCAATAGTGGTTATGCTCGACATGGCCAACCATGTTGTATCAAAAACTCTTGTCGGTAATGGAAACTCAGTAAATATTATCTATCTCTCGACTTTAACTCGAATGAATCTAGCTAAAAAACTTAATCTGGAACTATTAAAAACTCCTTTGCTAGTTTTAGCGGCTCCGAGGTCCACCCCAACGGTCGAGTTCTACTAATCATCTCTATGGGCACGCTCCCTAAGAGAGAAATGATAGAAATTAAATACCTTATTGTCGACCAACCCTCGACTTATAATATTATTTTTGGCAGACCTGGGCTGATTGATTTCTACGTTGTTATCTCGACATATCATCAGATGATCAAGCTCCCAATGCGTTTCGGGATTGTGGAATTAAAGTGCGATATCCCGACAACTTGGTCGTGTTATTCGATCTCAATAGAAAAGGTTAGACTACCCGATCGACGGATAGTCCCCGCATTGGTGTTGCCCGAGGGAGATGAAGACGAGATTGAAGACCTGGACTCCCAGGATCCAGAGAGACCAACTAGAATATCTAAGTGCGTCAAGAAGAAAAAGAAGGTCACCAAAAGTCGAGTAGAGGCTTCCTATTAAATAGTAGATATCGAGCTATTAACTGGACAAGTAGAGTGGTAGCTGAGTCGGGAAAGGAGAAAGAGCAAATCTTGCTAATATAATTCTTGCAAGACAATGCCGATGTTTTCGTGTAGAGCACCAATGATCTGATCGGGGTCGACCCGTCTGTAATCATGCATCATCTTAATGTCGACCCATCCTACAAGCCCATCCGGTAGAAATTGAGCACCCATAGCGTTGAGAGGAATGAAATCATCAAATAGGAGGTGAATAAGCTGCTGGATGCCAGATTAATCAGGCAAGCCAGATATGTCGACTGGCTTTGCAATGTAGTTTTAGTCGCAAAATCTGGGGAAAAATGGTGCATGTACAATGATTTCACGGATTTGAATAAAGCATGCCCCAAGGATCCTTATCCAATGGCGCGCTTAACGACGGGCTGCGAATTGATGAGTATAATGGATGTCTTCCAGGGGTACTTCAAATTCTTATGGCGCCCAAGGATGAGGATAAGACCATTTTCGTAGTCGTAAAGGGTATGTACTGCTTTTGAGTGATGCCCTTAAGGCTTAAAAATATGGGGCTACTTAACAGAGGTTGGTAAATCGGATCTTCGAGTTAGAAATTAGCAAATCCATGGAGGTCTACGTCGATAACATGATAGTCAGGTCAACCAAGTCGAGTGATCACCTCCAAGATCTGGGACGAGCATTCAATCTCCTCTGGAAGTACAACTTGAAGCTCAACCCAAATAATTCCCCTTTAGGGTAGGAGGCGGAAAGTTTTTGAACTACATGGTCAGTCAGAGGGGAATCGAGGCCAACCTCGAGAAGAGCAATTCTATCAGGAGCGTTTCCAGCCCGAAAACCGTTTGAGACGTTCAATGTTTAGTCGGCCGAATAATCTCACTTAATCGATTCATATCCAGGTCAGTCAAGAAGAGCCTCCAGTTCTTCAAAATCTTGAGGAATATTAAAGAGTTCAGGTGGATTATATCTCTACCTGGCTGTATCGACTGAAGTAGTTAGTACTTTTCTAGTCGCCATTCGAGAAAAGAAACACATGCCAGTCTTTTATGTCAGCAAAATCTTGCATGTGGTCGAGACACGGTACCTGAAAATAGAAAAGTTTTCCCTCGCATTGATCCATACAGCATGAAAGCTGAAACCGTATTTTCAAGGTCATGCAATCATAGTACTCATTGATCAACCTCTCTGATAAGTGCTTGAGAAGTCAGATTCGTTGAGCAGATTAACGAAGTGGGCAATTGAGTTGGGCCAATATGAGATAACCTATCAACCAAGGTTAGCATACCAAGCCCAGGTCGTAGCTGACTACTTGATTGAAAAGGATCCCCCAGCTACAACCATTAAGAGTTAGGTCATTAGACGCTATCAGTCGATGGTTCCTCGACCTCATCTGAGGGAGGTGCCGGTGTATTCGTTAAGAAAACTTGAAGGAGATGAGCTCGACTTTGCTATCTCACACATTAACATCCAAGCAAAATGATTCTTATTGAAATAGCTTGGCTATTCGACCAGTGGGGAATCAACAAAATCGGCCCTTTCCCCATTGGTCTTCGATAACATCGATTCCTCATTATCTCTATCTAATATTTCTCCAAATAGGTCGAGGCCGCATCGGTCCTCAAGATGACATTCACCGTAGTGTCGTTCCCTATGAAAAAATATCATATGTGAATTTGGTGCCCCGAGGATCTTGATCTATGACAATGGGCCACAATTTCAAAGCCGACAATTCAAAAAATATTATTTCGATCGAGGCATCAGTTTGAGGTTCACCTCACGGCCATTCGCACGCCGACGACCAAACCGAGGTCACCAATTGAACCATTGTCCAAAATTTGAAGACCCGATTCAATGAAAGGAAGGGAGCTTGGGCAGACAAACTCGATAGGGTCTATGGGCCTACTGAACCACACCTTAAATAGCTTGGGGCTCATTACGTGGGACACACCCTCCAAACCACGTGCGAACAGCTGGTCCAATGATCACGCGCCACATGCACTGAACAACCTAGTTGACTGGTCAAGTGTGACATATGTGCGAGTGAGAGCCATCCCCTTCGACCCAAACGCCTTGATGGAAAAGGCCAATAGTCGCCAAGTTGACCTGGGACTGACCTGTATCGTGCGAAGTCGAAAATTACCCGACCTCCAAAAAGAAAATTCGAAAATAATTCGATCTGAATATATTTAAGTCAGAGGTGACTCAATCTCCCAGTGGGCCGGCCTATCCGCCTATAGCATTAAATGAGGACTGACTTTCCGTATGAACCATTCAGGGCATTAAATACACCTGCAACAAGTACTTCTAAGTCATCATTACACCATCAGGTATAAATACCCCCGTCATACATGTTATTTATTACGCATATTTATTGCACCCTAAGTCAACTCAAACAGCTCTCAACACTCGATTCTGACTTGAGCGTCGGAGTGCCGATACAGGGTAAACCCCCACCAGTTCCGGGTCGGCTTTCATTTCACGTTTGCTTCTATCTTGCAGCTCTACCCTATATCAAGGTCCCACTAATACAAATTCTAAGTGATTGGGTCAATATGCATTCAACCTAGTCAACAGCCTAATTTTTGACCTGATCAGTACTCGTATCGCTGCATTGCCACTGTGAATCTTCTGATAGGATTGCTTGAGCCGATAGAGGGCCTTACAGAGCTTGCAGACCTCGTTTATCTTAAAATTATTAGTAAATTCGGATGGAGGCTCCATATATACCTCTTCTGTAAGATCCCCATGCAAGAAGGCATTTTTTAAATCGAACTGGTGAAGAGGCTAATCCTTATTGGCTTCTACAAAAAGTAGCATATGAATTGTATCTAATTTTTCCACTGAGGAAAAGGTCTCGGAGTAGTTAATCCAATACTTTTGGGTGTATCCCTTTGCTACTAGCAGAGCTTTATATCTCTCAACTGTACCACAACCTTATGTTTAATGGTAAACACCCTCTTGCACCCACAATCTTCTTGTCTTGAGGTAGATCACATTTTTCCCCTGTTTTATTCTTAATCAAGGCATCCATATCAAGTTTCCTAGCCTCACACCACTCTGGTTTCATTCTTAATTAAGGCATCCATCTCAACTTTCCTAGCCTCATACCCCTGTTTCTCAGGATTATTTCACTGCAGATATTCCCCTTAAAGGCTTTTGCAATTTCTTACATACTCTCCCCGACTAAATTCTCCACCCGGAGCTTGAGGCCCGTGATACCCAATCAGGTGAGTATCTGTTTGGTGGTATTCCCATGTTACTCCTTTGTGGCAATTCATACCTATGACTTACTGTATCACCAAAAATTTGATCAACTGCATATGTTGTATCAATATTATCAAAACCAGAAAGAGAAGGCTCAGAAATTGTTACCTCAGATAGGACATCATCCGGAGGAGAGTCACTCGTGGTGGTACTGAGCTCGTTCTATTTGAGACCAAAAGTATCATAATGGGACTGTGAATAATTTGTCTAAATAATCGAACCGGAAATAGGGTTCATCCGGTTTTTCCTCCTAAGCCCTTTGCTGGTTCTGGAAGAAATATTCAGTCTCTAGGAACTCACAATCCATAGTGACATGAATACAATGGGTCACAGGATTATAACAACGGTACCCCTTTTGGTGAGGAGCATACCTAGCAAACACATATTTTATGGCATATGGGTCAAGTTTTATCCCTTTATTTTTGTGAATGTGAACAAAGACAGAACACCCAAAGATTCGAGGGGGTATGGTGAGGGACAGCGGAATTTGGGCTTGTGTCTGGAGGACTGATGGAGGTGTTTGATGGCCAAGTATTTTGGTGGGTAATCTATTGGTAAAGTATGTAGTGGCTACATCTTAGGGCCAGAAGTAGTTTCGCACACAAGATTCTGCCATGATGGCCCGAGACATTTCAAGAAGATTTCAATTTTTTAGTTTAGTGACACCGTTTTGTTGGGGTGTGTTTGGGCAACTAGTTTGATGGATGAAGCCATTTTTGTGGAAGAAATCCCCCATTTTTTGGTTAACGTACTCCCGCCCGTTGTCTAATCTTAGGATCTAAATCTTATGTTTGAACTGTGTTTGCACCACGTTAAAAAACCTCATAAATGTTTCATAGAATTCAGATTTGTGTTTCAAAAAGTAAACCCAAGTCATACGAGAGTAATTATCAATGAATACACAAAATATTAAAATCGATTTGGACTAGCAACGGGGCAGGGCCCCAAACATATGAATGAACCAATGAAAATAATGTCTTAACTCAAGTATTTGAGGGTTTAAAAGAGGTCCTGTGACTCAAGCTTGTTTGACATGATAGATTAACATGCGTTTTATTCTCAAACAAAGTAAGAAATAACATACGAAGATACCCAATGTAAGGGTGACCCAGACGACGATGCCAAAGCTAAATTTTTGTGTCTATAGTGTCGTGTGATAGGAGAGCTCTTGATGAAAGATCCATTTTATCAACATAGTAATGTCCGTCCCGCTCAGTACCACGCCCAACTATCTCCTACATATGAATGTCCTGTATAAGACAAAAATGAGGGTATATCAGAACAGTGAAGTTCAGTTCACTAGTCAGATGGCTCACAGATAGAAGTTTGCTAGATAATGACAGAACATGTAACACCCCAAACGAGGATGCACATCCCCCGCACTATAATCCAAACTTAGTCAAGGAATGGATGTCCCAACCTGAATTCAGACCACAGCGAACGGGAGACCACAGACTCACTAGGTCAGATGGATCTAAACCAACAGACTACAAACAGAGTACATGGAAGCAATCAAGTAACAACATCATACAAACTGCGAAAGCAATTTAAACCAAACAGGTACGATCAAAATAGCCAGTAAAACCAATGTTATCATTAACAGTATCCAATAAAGCCGCACTGACCAAATATAGAATCCTATGCCACATAGGGCCAAATCATCTAACAAGTGTCGTCATAAGTAGCAATCTTCTAAAGTGCATAAAATAGCATATGTATAGTAATCCCAAAAGGAAATGCAAGAAAAAAATACAACAGACTCTAACTAGACCGACGAGTGCAGACCAAAGGACTCAACTCGACCTAGCTCAAAAGAGAAATACCTGCAACTAAAAGATAAAATGAGGTGTCAGTCAACTAACTAAGTGAGGAGGGGATAACGCACACCCACAATATATAGCACAACACATCACATAACATAAGAATGGACTCATGAACCGGGGCTAGGGTTTTACATACTAAAATAGTTGAAAATACCCAAAATAGACATAAGTTTAAAAATCATTTCATAAAGATCCTATCCCATTTCACAAATCCCATACATATATACATATGCTCTGCGAGTACGAGCTTCCAACCTTCTGTCTCCTCATAACATAACATAAGAAATACATATCATAATCATATACATCGACTACTCCAATGATGGAAGGTGTAGCACCCCGGAGCGCAGAGCACTACATCCCCCACACCGTAGCCCGACACGCGTACGAAATGGGAACTCTGCACATCCACCAAGCCATGGCGAACGGGAGAAAAACAAAACTTACTCTTAAGCTAGGAGGTCTCGACCCTTCACAGAGTGTGCAATAAAATCAAACACATATGTGAAAGCAACAGGATCACAAATAATCATACGCACATGCAATGGCCGTGGGCCGATAAAATTAAACACATGGGTCACATGCAGACTTGGGCACATGAACCTCTTTTAAAGTGTAAGTATAAAGCCCGACAAGGGCAATTTAAATCATACATAAAAGTTCCCAAAGCATAATTCATGATCATATACATTCGTTCATAAGCTCATAAGTATGAGAATAAACTAAACAACAATGCATGAGACTCGTCTAAAGACCTAAAGACTCCAAAAGACGACCGCCGCCTAGCTCAAACTTCCAAAAAATCCCTGCAACTCAAAAGATAGGGGGAAGAAGATAACAACAATGAGGGTTAGTCCTAATGACTAGTGAGGGGGCTAACACATGCACCAATATATACATATAGAGCAAAGCACTTAGCGAAATCATAAAGATCCATGAACTGAGGGTGGTTTTTGCAAGCCAAAATGTTTTCCCATAATAATAGATAAATACAATTATAAGAAGTTTAAGTCCAAAGGCCAAAACATTCCATTTTATGTAATTGAGAGTCCATCCTCGTTTCATAGATTCAAACATATGTTACACTAACTCGGCGAGTACGAGTCTATCCTCCAAACTCCTTATATACATATCATATCAAAACAAAATCGTAAACCATCCTCATACTCCCGGTGATAGAAGGGTCTAGATTCCCTAACTATCGTTCATATTCGCACGAGACAAGGTTTAATCACGTCCTTGAAACACTCGACTGTTGACTCCGTCGGATGAAGAGAAACATCCTTCCTCAACCTCTTAGGGTTAGGCGAGACTCTTAAAGTGTTAATGGGAGAGCTCGGCGACCCCTCGGCCGACCCGTGATACCATACCACTCTCTGGGGCCTAATTCATATTCATATTCATATTCATATCATATCATATCAAAGCATATCTTTCAAAGCCATATCTCGCAACACACACACACATACACACTCTTCGGAGTTTCCAAAACAAAGCGAAAATAGCTTATATACTTATAAAATCATTTTCAAAGTCTTATAGCAAATGGGAGATGCCCACAAAGTACATATCAAACACATTTCTATCATATCGTATATATAATTCGCATGCGGGCTTCAAAATACGTAGGGTTGTAGGTCGCTTTAACTAAAAGAAAGAAAACCTCACCTTGACGAACAAACTGAACGAACAATCCCTAAGCAAACCTATGGATTGACTCCATACCATGAGCTACTTCACTTGAACAATCTAAATATAAGAGACAAGACTAAGACTCCAAATGAACTAAAGAAAGGCTCGACAAATGTGTATGGATGCATTTATGCAATGCATTTCATATACGTTCACACTTAAGTATATCGAAACCAAACAATTCATGAATCACACACATGGAACCTTAAATTGACTCATAACACAACATATTATATCATACCATAAGCATTCACAAGGCTATAACACATAAGGAAGGTAACAGATACAAAGAAAGCAAGAAGAGTTAGCATTTAGGGCATATAAGATCATATCTTGCATATATTTTTTCATATGAATCCACAAAATTAGCACAACGTCCTTAGCACATAATTCATAATGTTAAAAATGCATACAAGTCATAAAAAAGCTTTAGGATAACATACAAAATAAGCAAACAAAGCAAATAACTCATGTACGCAAAAGAAGTGCATAAACGTACTACTTGAGACACACTACAAAAAAACTGCCGAAAACCGACGGAAAAAACCGAAGGAATTTTTAGGTTTTCCGTTGGAAAAGCAGATTTCCGATGGAAAACCAACGGGATGGCGCCCGTGGGAAGATCCATCATCGGAACTGGGTACCAATGGGTCCATTCCGTTGGTTTTCCGTTTGGAAATATATTTCCAACGGAATTCCGACGGAATCCCAACGGGCAAATGAATTTCCGAACAAAATAATTTCCAACAGAAAACCAACAGACAATTTCCGTTGTTTTTCCGTCGGAATTACTTTCCAACAGAAAACCAATGGATTTCCAATGGATAAAAAATGATTTAATTTTTAAGCTAACCGACGGAATTGCAACGGGATTTTTCGTTGGTATTTTGTCGGAAAAAAGAATAAAATTAAAAAAAATAAAAATTTTATTTGTGAGACCCCCGAAGCACCCCTGTTCGAGCTAGACTGAGCCCTCGGACGAGCCACGAGCTGACCTTGAGCTCGGCAACCCGAGAATTAATCCTCACATAATATGCGCTCGTGGGGATTAACTTAGTGTGGTGAGGTAGCTTAGGACGATTAAACCGTACCTGATGACTTTCGGACTTTCTAGCTGGATTAGCTTCTTGATTTAGAGCTTTCACGTGGCAATCGAGTTGGCCTGTTCCTCTCCCTCTGGTTGAGCTAGTTTAATCTTCCTCTCCTTCGTAAACCAATTGAAAAGAAAACCAAGATAGACAGTTTCTTTTTTTGTATTGGGGCAAGCCTAAACCTAAAAACCCATAGTACCTCACTCACTTTAAGGTACTATGTATTTTTGTCTAGTCTTCTTTCCAGAGAGAGGGGCTGCTCAGTCGACTGGTAGAACAAGGTCCCACGCCTCCCGGCCAACTAGGAAGGATGCCAAAGAAAGAAGGGCTAAGCACGAAAAAGGATAGAAGTTAAGAAGCGGAAAGAGAATCCTAATTTCCTTTTTTTTTCACTAGAGTATAGTATGGACCCAAGTTCATCAGAGGACTCATCTGACTTTAAGTGAAGGCCAAGGCCGGTTCACGGTAATGAATGGTGGTATCGGTCGGGGCAAGCACAGCACTCGTTCCCGCTGCCCTTGAATTCCGTTCCGTAGTTCAATCCGGAACTCCAGATGTGTAAGTAGCGGCTCTGTCCTTTTCAAAGGGGTTCTCCTTCTCTATCCCCGCTTGTTAGTGTTATAGGATAGCTCCCCATTCAAGTAAGTCACTTTTCCCGGGCACGCGGTTACTGTCTTCTTTCTAGCCCTTTGTTTAAAATTTGTAGCAGTCACTTTTTATTTTAGCACCACCTTTCCTTTTCTTCTCTTTCAGCTGGCCTACGATTGGAGCCTGTCGCTACAACTAGCCCCATTCTATTAGGACAATGGCAATGGGTTCAGCTGCTTGCTCAGCTCAAAGCGGAAAGTCAGGGTTTCAGAAAAGAGCTGAGGGGCTCAGGTACTTCCTTTCGACTTCCTGTACGCTATGTGAAGATCTGTCTTTGACGGCCGCAACTCAAAGGCCAAGCGCAGGAACAGAAAGAGGCCAGGGGCCATATCCTGAACACATTCAATGAAATGACCGATCACTACGCCACCTCAGCAGCTGGGACTTGAACTGCTATCCGACTAGTTCAATCAAGAAAAGGTCGAGGCTATTACGAAAGAACATTCAACACTTAAGGATAAAGATACTGTAAGAAAGAGTACGGTATCAACTTCAATCACTTAAGGCAAAGGTTTGAAGACGCTCGACCAACGGGAGAGGATAGTAGCAGCTCGACTAAAAGGAGAGGAGCGGACTTACTAAAGTCTCGCGAATGGTGAAAGATCTGTAAAGCCCATTACCTAGAGCGAAGAGTGAGAATGATATACCGATTGCTTACCAAATGGGACTGGACTGCAAAAGAGACTGGAAAGCTGGGGCTGCTAGCATTGAATACGAAATTCCCAACCCTCCTTGGGTCGCCTCTTGCACCCCTACAATCTTTTTCTAGTATGCCTACTAGTGCACTGGCCCCCTCTTGGAACTACTCCACTTCTACCGAGATGACTCAAGAAAGAATCCACTTTTCCCTTATGTAACTCGGGAATGTGACACTTTCCCTTTTTTTTGAGGAAAGCCCAGCCAACCGTAATGAAAGAAGATTGTAAAGACCCCCTCACCAGGTAACGAGTAACGAGTTTCAAAAGTCAAGTCAAGCAAAGGGGCCCGCTTGCCCACTCCCCTTTCCCCCCATTGCTAGGAGCCTCGCCCTCTTGAATAGATCAAGAAGACTACAACCGATAGTGGATCGCCTTTTGCTTAAATAAGCAAGATAAGGTAGATCTTCAAATAGCTAGTATACGAAAGTCAAGTAGTCACTTCCGTCGTTCAGGAAGAAAGACTTCGCCTAATTCTTTTGAATCCCGGCCCGGTTTTTCCCCACTAACTAATTAGCTTACGACCACTGAACAAACTTGGTTGACGAACATAGTTTATGCGCCGCTAATGTAGCGGCTTGTCGAGCATTTGACAAACTCACACCATCCATTTCAAATAGGATTTGTCCCGTGGACACACGAGCAATCCAACCCGTAGGATTTCCTTTTCCTCTTCCCATTCTGACTTCTGTAGGTTTTCCGGTAATAGGGATATCCGCGAGAACTCTTACCCATATC
>JBBMKE010000005.1:63784-77683 GCA_037834125.1 Lippia alba
AACAATAAATAGTCCAAAGACCTAACTAAACTAGGATACTCAAAATAAGACTAATAAAATAATTCTTAACCAACTAATGACATAAATTAAAATAAATAAATCCATGCCTAACTTATAATCTATTTCAATTCGTATGCTTGCTGCCAAGGTGGCCTTTTCTTCACTCTATTGCTGCGCCTCAATCTACCCTGATCATCACTAACCAACTGCTCCTGGTCAACCTTCATGCTCGGCAAATTCTCCGAAACCTCCCTTTCACTTCCTTCATCTTCGGCAGCAACAACCACACTATCGGCAGCTCCAGCAACATTTTCAATATCATCAACAACTCCACCAATATCTGTATCATTCCCACCCCCATAAAAAGTCACCTTGTCCTCAAGGTGCAAAGTAGGAAAAAATTGACGGATTCGACTCGCCGGCTCCCAAGAAACCAACCACATACAATAAGCTATGAGACCGAGCTTTTCTAAAATTTCAAAAGGACCGTAATTTCGCTTAGCTAGCTTTTGATTACGGCGTCGTGCGACTGAATGTTGGTGATACGGCTGGAGCTTCAACAAACCCCATTCACATACTTGGAATTGCACCTCGTGGCATTTTTGGTTACATTCCAACGATGAACCATCGCCCATGAAAACGCGAGGCAGCGGAACTTCAGCCACAGACAATTTTAACCTCTCCATGATAGTTGGATGGACGACGCTATGCGTATTACCTCCATCAATCAAAACATTCACCACAATGGTGCCGATTATACTCGAAAGGCGCAATGAATGCTGAGCAAGACCCCCGGCTAGAGTGTTTAAAGTGAAAACATCTGCGGTGACCACGTCTTCCTCCACGGGAACCACCTCATCAATTTCATCCTCCTGTTCTAATTGCTCCGCGTGAGATAGATCCTGAATGGGAGGCGCGGCAAATGGCTCTTGAGGCTGTTTCACTGCTGGTGTTAGCAGAAGTGGTAACGGTGAGGGAGGGTTATAGATAGGTGGTACTTGTTGTGGCACAGTAGTGTTGCCAAAAGAACAACGCAAGGGTAAGGCGGAAGTCCAAGCAGAATGTTTAGCTTCTAATTCCCTGGCCAACGCGAATGACTCCGATAAAGAATTGGGCTTGAATAGAACAATCTCATGTAGGAGATGGCTTTGTAGTCCTGCGTGAAAGAGGGATTGCAAATTGGTTTCGGAAACACCGGGTATATTGACCAAGATTTGTTCAAAAGCCGTCTGATATTCCCTAACTGAACCCGTTTATTGAACCTTGGTGAGCGTACCAAAATAATCCACAAAGTTGAGGGGATCAAAACGGAGTTTGAGCTTGGCCACGAAATCCTGCCACGAGTCCAATAAACCAATCCGCTGTCTCCAACGAAACCAGCTTAATGCTTCCCCTTCCAACATCAAACCCACATTATCCAAACGTGAATCTTCCGATATACCATAAAAAACGAAATACTCCTGAGCCTGGAAAAGCCAGCCCAAGGGATCCGAGCCATCACACCTAGGCATATCTAACTTTAGCTTGGTTATGGGGTTGTATCCCTGATGCGGCACCATGTCTTCCCTACTCAGATGGAGAGCCGCGTTCGCTGCTGTAGCCGGATCTTCTGTCCGCGCCAACAGGATGCTCATATCGTTCTATAATCGTTGCATCGATTGCGTTAAAGAGTACACAGTCGCCATGTTCATGTCCAACTGTTTCTGGAATTCCTTCTGCGTATTATCGGTCTGAACTTGAAACTCATCGAACTTACTGTTGCTAACGTGATCAGCCATGGAAGCTCTCAATGAAAGCACCAATGATACGTATTCGTATCTCAAGAGACTTTAGAGCAGTCTCGGGCTCATAAGAAAGTTGAGGTGAAAAGAGAAAGATAATCCGGTAAAGAGCCGATCGGCCGGTGAATTAGGGGAGGAAGAGAGACTTGAGAAATTAGGGTTGGAAAATTGCGTTGTTATTTCTGTAACTAAACTGCGTGAAGGGAAAAACAATAAATAGTCCAAAGACCTAACTAAACTAGGATACTCAAAATAAGACTAATAAAATAATTCTTAACCAACTAATGACATAAATTAAAATAAATAAATTCATGCCTAACTTATAACTTATTTCAATTCGTATGCCTGCTGCCAAGGTGGCCTTTTCTTCACTCTATTGTTGCGCCTTAATCTACCCTGATCATCACTAACCAACTACTTCTGATCAACCTTCAAGCTAAGCGAACTCTCCGAAACCTCCCTTTCACTTCCTTCATCTTCGGCAGCAACAACCACACTATCGGCAACTCCAGCAACAGTTTCAATATCATCAACAACTCCACCAATATCCGTATCAGGAACACAGCAGCCTGTGAAAGGAAATGAAGAAAGATGAACTATACGAAAGAGGAACACAGTAGCCTGTAAAAGCGTAAAGGCATACATATGTAATGGATAGGGGCCGACAGAAATTAAACACGCGTTCACACGAACTTAGCCCATAGGCCCAACTAATATACGTAACAAACCCGCGTTCACATGAACTTAGCCCATAGGCCCAACTAATATACATAACAAACCCGACAAGGATATCAATAACATACATTCGAACTAAGGATATCAATAACATATATTCGAATTAAAGGGGCCGGCAAGGCCAATCATAAAAACACATGCATAATTCAAATGCAAATGCAAGATAACTAACTAATACAACCAACTGCAAAAACTGACTCACTCCACCTAGCATTAACTCTAAGTTGTGTTAGGAATATTGCCCTTAAACCCGATTGTATATCCGTTTTGTACTTTTTCTTTTTCTAAAATAACAGATAATATTTGAATAAAATAATAAATAAAGGCAACTCTTCTTTATAAGCTCTTGTTTGATTGTATGTTTATTTTGACTGCGCATGTAACCCAAAGTCTGTATTGCAGACTCCCAAGTTTTTAATTTGATCAGCTTGTGGGTTTAGAGGTGGGTTCGGCTAAGGTTGTGGAGGTCTATGTACGAAATTTTGGAAGTTTGATGGTTGAGATTGTGGGGTATAGCTTAGGCTAGGGTGATCATGACATCTGGGATTATACATGTTGGAGCATGGATTATACATCGAAGCTTGATATCCGAATGGGTCCACATTTCCAAAAGTGTATTCTTGGAGGATGGACATTCGTAGGTGGATGCAACGTGCTCACACACAATTGACAAACCTTCGCTACTTGGCATACACCTGCACCAAAGTTAGAAGTCAAAGCATTTATCATATTCTTAATTTCATCAAAAGGTGAAGAGTTGACCTCGTTAACCTGTCGTGGAATGTTTGCATAATTGTTGAACTGTTGCGCATTCGCAAACATTGTTGAATGATCGTCTTTTCAGTGAATGCTCCTGTTGAGATAAAAGAGTTAAATTCAATTAGTACCAATCCCCGACAATGACTCCAAAATTTGACAGTGTCGAATCCGTCAAAATAAATATAATTTCGGTCTACAGTTAAAAAAGAGTATAGTGCAACGGGTCGAACAATAGAGATTGAACGAATTTATTCAATTAACTCGCAGGAAGATCTCACAAAGGCAAGTCAATAAGGAAAAAAAAAGGGGATTTTAGGAATTGCTACTTAAACTACTAACTAACTAACTATGCAATTAAAATAATTAAACTAGGAGAAAGCAACTAAATCACTATTGAAAGTTGGTTTATTAAATCAGGTGAGAGGTAATACTCAGTTAGGAGTTATAATTCACTTGAGACATCGATCATAGACACAAAGATAAATTCATGTTATTCAAGTAGATTAGCTATAGCAGATAGAGACACTCGACTCCTCCTCATTTTCTCTTAAATTCTTGAATAGTCTAGAGACGCTCAATAACTATTTTTCTTAATCAATTCACAACCCCTAGACACACTCGATAGGATAAATGAACCAACAGCATTAAGAACTATAAAAACACTAATTCGAATTAACCTAGTCACAACACGTGCAATATTTAAATTCTATTATTAATTCCCTTAACAAGTTGAGAACTGCAACCAATTCGATAATTAATTCTCTTAACAAGTTGAGAACTGCAACCAATTCGATAATTAATTCCCTTAACAAGTTGAGAACTGCAATCAATCCTTCTTGTTAATGTGTCACTAATTATCTATGAAGCACTAGATAAATTCCATGTAATCAAGATTAGCTATATGCAATTAACCTACTTAGATGATCCGACCGTAATCACTTAAGGAAATAAATTAAAATAAACTCGACGCTCAGAAAATTAATAAATACTCGAAATTAAATTAAATTATAAAAACAAATTAGGTCTCACAATGTCAAAATTAAATTATAAAGTTGTACTAAAGAAATTAGCTACTCGTAATTCTAAAATAAGAAAATGCAAAATAAACGAAAAGCATAAGCTAACTAAAATAAAGAGAAGAATTGAAGAGGAATGATTTTGATTTTGATTTTGATGCTCTCACAAAGTCCGAAATGTTGCCTCTAAAAAGTCCCCAAAGTGGCGTGAATATATAGCATACCCCAAATCAAATCTCCAAGCCAATCTCTAGTCCAAAAACTTCATGCGATACAACTTGCTGCCCACTCCTCAAATTAATACCAAGAATTCATCATATGCAGCCCATTCCAACCGCTCTAATGATGTGCATGCATGCAAAATCCCTCAAGCTCCTAATCATTAATCTTCATCACTTCATGCATCAACAAGCATGCTCAGCCGCGCCTACATTCCAAGATTAAAGAGGGTTCGCCCTTTTGCGTGGATTTCTTCATAAACTGACTGAATAAGCTCAATCGTCTCCAAACCCCGAATCTACCATTAACACAACAAAGCATTAATCCTTTCAAAATTAAAAGCACTAAACGGGATAAAAATCAATCATAGAGACGACGAATTAATGAGTCGGTTGGTTGCAACTCTACATTTGCAGCCTTTTTATTTTGTTGTCTGACATAAAACACTTGAAGGAAATAACCTATTGTTCATATAATTGATAATGCAGATACGTGTTGCTATTTTAGGTGGATTGCTTTAGATCTTTTTGTTTATGTGTTTGTGTGGCATAACAGCCTCGGTGTGCAATCTTTTCCCACTTTCTTTGATTGGACTAACTCAGGCCTCAATTTTGAGAAGGGATTTTGTGATTTTCCTGATCATTGTTACATATTGATTTCAATATTTGGGTGCTATTGTTCAAATATTATCATTTTCTCGTTCAAATTTTTTATGGAAAGGAATAGCAGCAATACACTACATGGGCAGGTCATTGTTGGGACCCTTATCTGCGGGTCTTTATGATTCTCTCCATTGATTTCTATGAATTAGGAATATTAATTAATTCTCTGGTTGTATTGTTTCCATGCAGACAGACTTAAATGATGTTGTCTTTTCTTAATATTACACTGCTGTCTGCTTGTAACTAAAAATATAATGACAAAACTTGCTCGTAAGTTTTCATAATAGACGACATCTAGATATGCTTAAGTTTGGAATGCCTCTGCTTGCCAGGACTGTGCAGTGGGTTTGTTATTTGCCTTTATTCCAATATTTGGTGGTACTTCGGGTGCACTTTCATGATAAAGTTGTAAGTCAATAGACCTATTGAAATGGTTTCTTTAATTTTAATGTGAGCTGGGATTGACGCTTTGCTTTTTTTATACAGTCATTTATCTAATGAAATTCGTTTTTACCATACATCTAATTCAATATTTTTGCTTTTCCAAATGGTGACAAGTATTCCGTTTTCACGGATTATAGTAATTACCTATTATACAACTGATGCATGATTTAGGGATTTCAGTCTGTAATCAGGGTGAGGTGATGGAACTACTTGAGAGTGTTAAGGCTCGCTTATGCACAGAGAAAGATCGTCAATATATAGGAAAGCTCTGTTACGCACCAATGACGGCCCCTTCTCTTTACCTTTCTCGTCCCCTACCTTTGCTGGCTTGAATGGGGTGAAAATGGAGGGGAATTCTATGGGGCTGAAGTAAAGGCAGGTGACCTTTGGTTAATGTTCATAAGGATAATCGTTCTTCTTAGGTCAGGGGCGACCGGACCGGGGTTACCCTGACCTATGATCTTACTCAGTGTGAGCTAAGAGAGTGGACTCTGCTGCTAAGGCAGTCATGGGAGAAGCGTTGAAGGATAGGGTGGCAGGAGGGCTCAGCCTTCTTGGGGCTTCTTTGGCGACCGTGAAGTCACCGGATGAATTGCCGAGGAAGCCCTCTCCCTATCTAAAGAGCTCAATTAACATAGAGCCCCCCAGAAAAGTTCTGGAAGAACCGATAATGACTCAATGGCTGTTGTTGAACTAAGCGAAACTGAATGCTTGCTTCGGATCTTCTCGTTTTTCTTCGACTCTTACTGGCGAAGAGATCACCCTTCTCTTCTTCACTCAAAGAGGCAATGCACCCTTTCTTTGAATGGTACTTGATTCATAACATAAAGAATGAATCTTTGTAGATGATGTAAGAAATTTTTTTAATAAGAATTCTTTTTTAATATTTTTAGATATACTAAAAGATTGTTTTTTACAATTGGATATTTTCAATCTCCATCTTTAATTTAAAGCGTGAAATGTATAAAACAAAAGCTAGACCAACAGCCACGTTTCCAAAGCTAAAATCCCACTGGCTAACTTGGAAAAAATTGTTGAGGAAAGAGTAAGACAACCGCTAAATCAAATTATAAAGCGTGATGTCTTGTTAGATCCTACAACACAAGAAACGAGCAAGATTGCAAAGTTTGCTAGAGCTGCCATGGGAAATTCCGGCGTTTAATGAAAAATTCAGAAAAAGTAGACACCCTTTCAAAACTTTCTCTGCTGAGGTGAATGAGCAACTCCAATCAAATAACCAGTGCTCATAGATGAGCACGTTCGCCTCAGAGTACATGACTTTGGGCCTGGGCGGGAGATCTTGTTCACCAAAACGCCCTACCAACTCCGATTTGCAGTGCTCATAATTGTTCGGAGTAAGAAAATAATTTCTTAGAGGAACCACATTCTTTTTTTTTATTTTTTTTTTGGTCCTCAACGAACAAAACACCGCCTCAGCCATTCTCCGGAATGTTCATCAACTCCGGCAACTCCACCGGTGGCTCGTCCCACACCTTGCTCTCAACCATCATCTCTAGCCCAACCTAAACAACCAATAATATTAACAAATATTGTTCAAAGTTGTTAGCAGGTTAAAATAAGATAAGGTTATCAATGAAAAAAAAAAATTTAATTACCATGCCGGGGATGTAGGGACATCAAGTGCAAAAGCTATACAACATTCTGATCAATTTTATCTATTTGATCCAAGGAGAACCTAACAGAAACAGTAAAGAAAACAGTAAAAAATTGCTTGTTAAGGGGATAACAAAGGAAAAGAAAAAAAAAATACGACCTCACTAATTCCAACTTTTATATCGATGGGACAACAGAAAGAATTGCTTGGATAGTTTGGGGACCATACGGCATAACCCCATATTTATGACGGCTAATTTTATGTCAATCATAATCTTTAATTTGGCTTGTCATCAAATTAGAAATTATATTTGACATTTGAACATATAGGCTCATATTTTTAATTTAATCTTTAAAGTCCAATCGAAATTATATCACTTTAATATTTTGGATCAAATCTTATGATAAATATAAAACATATTATTATTAAAACTTATATATATATAAGTCCAAAATTTTAGTTTGATTTCATTTGCTAAAAAAAATTATAGGAGAAAATTTTGTGCAGGATCAACTGTTTTAAGTTTATGTTTTAAAACAAAGGGACTTCAAAATTACAACATGGTTTAGATTACGTTTTAAAACAAAGGGACTTCAAAATTACAACATGGTTTAGAGCATTTATGTTTATGTTTAAAAGTTTATGTTTTCAAATTCAGTCCCTTTGTTTGTAAAGGCTCGATTGGTTTTATTGGTTAATAAATTCATTTTTCAAAGAAATATTTTAAAGTCGAATGTGCGTGTTTTTTTTAGAAAATAAAATGCAGTGGTTGCAGTAATTGAGACAGAGAGAGGAACACAGCAGCCTCTAAAAAGACATGAAGAAAGACATGAAGAAAGATGGACTGTAAGTCTATAACAATGAATCAAATATAAGAATCCCTTCCAAAATCATACACAAGTAATCATAATGCATTCTCTCATCTATTCGTGATCGATCCAACAAACAAAACCTATTTACCATTTCCACGCAGCAATGATCAATCAATCTTGACAGAAGAATAAATCATCCTTGTAAACCAGAAGCATGCGTAGAATCCGATGGTTCCCGTCAGGGCGAAGAATGCATACGAAGCGATCAACATATACCCGAAGTACAGAGCGCCGGATATTGGTTTCGTTATATCCAGCTTGGTGAAGAAGTAGAAAACGGCGTAGAGGAAGAGGTAGAACGCTGACGAGCCCGAGGTGAGGTACGACCTCCACCACCACAGGTAGTCCTCGCTGCAGAGCTGGAAGTAGCACAGCACGACGGTTATCTCAGCGCACGTGACGAGGAGGATGAGGAAGACGATGAACAGGAAGCCGAAGATGTAGTAGAACTGGTTCAGCCAGATGGATGTTAGGATGAAGAAGAGCTCGATGAAAACGGCTCCAAATGGAAGGATCCCGCCGATCAAGATTGAGAAGATGGGATGCATGTACCAAGCTTGCTCCGGGATTTGCCTCGGTATCTTGTTTGTTTTGACGGGGTTTTCGATCTCGGGCTTCTTGAATCCGACGTAGGACCCCACGAAGACGAGGGGGACGGAGATGCCGAACCATAGGAGGACCAGGGCGAACATTGTACCGAAGGGGACGGCCCCGGATGATTTCTGGCCCCAAATGAGGAAGTTGAGTGTGAAGAATACGGCGAAAACTCCAGCAGGGAAGAGGAATGAGGTTCTAAGGGCGATTCTCTTCCATTCAGTTCCTTTGAACATTTTGTAGAGGCGAGCAGAGGAGTAGCCGGCGAAAATCCCCATGAAAGCCCACAGTAGCAACATGGCGGTCATAAGGCCACCACGGTTTGAAGGGGAGAGGAAACCTAAGAGGGCGAAGATCATGGTGACGACAACCATGCCTAGGAATTGAACGCCGGTTCCTACATAGACACAAAGTAAGTCGGAGTTGTTTGGGGCTCTGAAGACATCAGCGTGAACTAATTTCCATCCCGTTTCTTCCTGCGCTTCCTCCTGAGTCTCGAGCTCGTTGTATTTGGAGATGTCGCGGTAAAGGGTTCGGAGCATGATCATGGCTACCATGCCGGAGAGGAAGAGGACAATCATGAGGGAGTTTACGATGGAGAACCAATGGATTTGGTCGTCCGTCATTAGGAGATATGTGTCCCATCTTGAAGCCCACTTCACCTCACTCTCCTACCAAAAAAACGCGTCTCAGGATTATAAACAATGGAGTTTCCAAAAATATTGCATTGATGGGGAGCAGAGAAGATGGTAATGGAGACACTCAAGAAATAACGTGCACGGATGACGTAACATCGGAAAGAGCAAACAAGAAATGACGGGCTCTATGTGTGGTGGAAATGAAGGTTATACGAAACAATCGATTTCAATACTTGTTTTCGAGAATAGTACATTACTGGCAAAGCTAAATTACCTGGAATGATACATCATAAGTGAATATGACTTCTTGCTTATCTTCAACCTCTTGGGGAGAGTTCGAATTAACGACAGTACGTTGCGCATGTGGATCGCAAGTGATTAGGCGATTATTGTCCTTCCATTCTCCCTCATATTCATGCTTCACGCTACAACCACGAGATATTAACAATGAGTTGAATTTCAACTCGGTAAACAACAAACATTTCGCCCCGTAATGTTGCTATTATAAAAAGTAAAAGAACTCACCTATACGGTGTGACTTCGAAACCTACAATTCTTGCGGAATCAGTTTGCAGATCCTTGTGATATTTAACTGTGAAGCTCAAATGGTTGTGGAGGAAGTACTTCTCATCCTTGCTCTGGATATAGTAAAAAGTCCTCAAGTAAGAATAGATATCCTTCACAATCGATATATATAATTTTTCAGAAAAATTGGTGAACTTACTCCACTGTATTGCCCCTTTAATCCGACATGAAAACCAAGTTGGTAGATCGGAGGACCTTCTTGTTCGGTTCTTGGAATCGGGACAACCAAAGGGAGATTATCTAAGATCCTGAAACAAACGTCGAGTTAATCTACGTATGAACGTGATGTAAGATGATAAATTTATTCATATTGACGGTAGTCTCTTTCAAAAGCTTAAGCTGTTGGAAGCAAAGAATATAAAGACCATGTTTAACAACCACCATCATCTAAAAGCTTAAGCGGTTAGAGAAAAAAGTTTAAACACTCTTTAACAATCAACTACAAAATATAGACGTACATGTTGACACGATATTCATCTTCGATTTTTTCCTTGAACTCTTTTGCACTTTTTGCATCGAGCGTAACTCGGCAAACGACATTGCACATTTGCGGTTCCCGCATTTTAAACTGTAAACATAACAATGCGACAAGAGACGGTAAATGACGGGCAAAAATGTCAGACAGCCAATATATGATTAAATATATAATTACACTGACCACATAGTTGGAGTTCTCAATGCGATCTCCACGAAGCACTTCTCCAAGATTTTCTCTACTGTCAATTATCTCAGGCGGGTGGCAAAAGGGAAGAGAATAGTATGAGTATGGAAGCTGAGTCTTTATAGATGTCAATTTGTTTACTTTCACGTTCAATTGATCTCCCTGCAAGAAATTTCAAGAAAATGGAAAATTGAAACTAAAGGATCCCACAATATCTTATGAAAAAAAAGTATAGGAACAATTCAGATAACATGAAGATATATAACCAAAATACTAGGATTTCACACATATGGAACTCCTAATACACCGAATGAATGATGGCCCTTTAAGTATATAAAAACAAGAGAGAATGAAGGACTGATAAGGTCCATGAGATAAACCATAAACCATCGAGTATATTAAGGTGAGATACTAATGAAAGCTCATAAAACTCATAGTAAAAATCGATATAATGATGGACCATAAACCACATAGATATATCTGACCATCAAATAGCATCACATTAAGGAGAATTATGAAATTGATTTCCAGCAGCATCAAATGGGACAAGATAGTTTATCAAAACTCACCATCACTAAGCCAAGATCACTAACAAATCACAAAATCTAATCAAATCCAAAATACAAAGAGGACAGAGATCACTATCTTTTATTGTAAAGCTTGAAATCATTGATGTTAATCCAAGCCTAACAATTTCCACAGTGCCTTCTCATTAACACTAACTATTACGCAATTAAGCTCAATAAAATTAATGCCATCGCTTCAGATCTCCAAAAAAAAGCTCAAGATGAACCAATGTTCTTCTCCTAACCAAGTTCTCATTTCAAGAAATAACCAATTGTGATTTCCCAGCTAATCCCACACACATATAAAAAAAAAAATCAGATCTTTATGCAGAACCCAGATCAAGAAACAAGCTGAACCACAAACATTCACAAAGGGATTACGGAAATACAGCGCACAAACAAAACCCAAATCACCAAAATGTAAATCACCATGAAAACTTGGAAATACAGAGAAAAAGTTTGGACCTTTTGGAAGTCTTGCGGGGCAACACCAGGGAGATAGAAGCAGAAGACATTGTTGGAAAGGAGCAGAATGCAGACGATTGTGAAGATGAAAACTGTACGAACCGCACGGAATCCAACAGTAGCTCCTCCCATTGTGGATTCAAGCGAAAACTCTCTGCATTCAGATCCGAGAGAGAGAGGGATTGAGTATTCGTTTCGGTGTGAAATTTAAGCTTTGTCGGTTGCTTCGGGTGGTTGCACGATCACTTCTTGGGCTAAAAGTGGAAATGAAGGAAAGTTTTCATTAATTTCCTTTCGGCAAAAATGCAAAATTGGTCCTTTAAGTTTACAATTTTAGTTATTTAGTCATGTTTATTTCAAAATTTATAATTAAGTTCAATAAATATGTAATTTTGGCAATTTTGTTTCTATTAGTATTAATATTTGTAATTAAGTCTTATAATTTTTAAAATTTTACAATGTATGTTCATTTTTGTAGAAAAATTTGCAATTGTTGGAATTGACCGCGTGACTCATTCTTTTTTTGATTTGGCTGGATAAAATGATAAAAATATCTGACTTATATAGAAAATTATTATACATGTGACGTATTTAATAAAAAAAATATATAATTATATTTGAACGAAAATATTGTGTCGTGTAGCGGAACCTATAAGAAGGTGACTCGCTTAAAAAGCTGATTCTCTGTCAATAGAAAAGAATAGTCAAACAAACCCAAATAGCTGATTAATCTCAGAATCGGCCGACAAACCGAAAATAGATGACTATTGTCCCACGAAAATCTCTACATATTTATTCTAATTCAGGACAAATGAGATCTTTTGGTTTGTATGCATGGGAGCAACTTAAACAAAGAAGAATCTTTCTCAGTTTCAATTCAGGCATGGTCCGCGTCGTCTGAACCCGGACATGAATTGCAAAATTTCAGAAGATATAGGATTTAATTATAAATTTTAAAACGACCAAATTAGCAAAATTACAAATTTATAGGACTTAACTACAAAATTTGAAACTGACAGGACTAACTTGCCAAAATCGCAAACTTATATTGCATTTTTGCCTTTCTTTTATCATAAGAATTTTCTTGGGTTTTGGATGCGATTCCGAGAAGTTCAGGGGTGAAACTGCAATTATTCCAAAATAATTAGACTCTGCTCTCTCCCTTCCAAACCCCGTTCTAAACCCAGTAGCCGCAACAAGAACTCCCCTTTTCTCTTCCTCTCTCAATCTCTTTCTCTGTTACCGTGATTCAGCCAAATTACAGAGATTAATCTTTCCTTCAACAATGCAGAAGCTGAAATATCTGTTGCCATTGAGCCGTTGTTTACAAAGAAATGCTTTTGTTTCTCGACAAAGCAGAAGCTTTTCTGCTCTTCCCAGTTATACACAGCCCGATTATTTCCAGCAAGAAGATGTAAGTTTCTCAATCATCAGCTTATTTATTTCATGTTTTTATATCTCTTTATAATGTGAATTTGAATTGTATGAACTGGTGAAGTATTTCGAAGAAGCATATACAGAAGTTGCAGGGGCTTTTCTGTTGGAGAAAAGATCAAGATTGGTTTTTTTTGTATGCATTTGTGTATTTATAGCTTGGATGTTATGTTTGAAGGAAGCCCATGTAGAGATTTTGCTTGAATGCCTTTTCTTTTCTAAAGAAATTCTTGAAAGATTGAAATTTGAAAGAACCCTTTTGCTTTTTGGGTTTTGATTTGCAGGTTCTAGTGGAAGGAAGGGCTACTTCGAGGGTGGCCATTCTTAATAGACCAGATGCACTCAATGCTATCACTGCTTCCATGGTTAGTTTAATTTTCAATTTTCTGTTTCTGAATCATTATGATGGATTATTTATTGCTCTTTTCTATTTTTTTACAATTCTGTGTTCTTGAAGATTATGTTATTTCGAAACAGAACTAGTATGTTCGGTTTTCGTCTTTTTTATTTGCCCCGGTGGTATCTAGTTTTGTTCATGGTTAATTCATCAGCATTGATTCTTGGTTTGTTTAATTCATTCCATTCCGCACCAAGGAAGCTCGTTTTTTCCTTATTGTGATTCTTCATGTAGAAGCAACATGATTGTGTTTTTCCTCAAGATATTTTCATCAGCGTTTTTGGTTTCTATTAAGCTCTTGATTCATTTTTATTAATTGTTATGTATGTTGCGTTTTAATGCTAGGCTGCTCGGTTAAACAGATTATACGAGTCTTGGGAGGAGAACTCAGATCTAGGATTTGTCATGATGAGGGTAAAAGATTCTGTTATAATCCTAACAACACTGTAATATAAT
>JBBMKE010000006.1:0-20000 GCA_037834125.1 Lippia alba
ACCATTAATTTCACAACTTCCATGATCTCTTCCCGAACCAAACATGAATCTTTCGATTCATTTGGCTCTCACGCTCATTTTTTTTTATTTTATGGGCATTCCCGTATCTTTTTTTAAGGTAATGAGCCTATCCTCTCTATTTCTGTTTGTATTCAAACATATCAAAATTGATACAAGACCAGAATATTAGGAGGACTCTTCCGACCAGACAAAAAATCTATAATTGTCAGCAAAGTTGTTTTTTTATTTGTTCTTTATTTAATTGAAAATATTAATATTATATTTATATATATTATTTTTTTTTTCATTTTATTTCCTTTTTTTATGCAAATCCAAAAATTCCTCTTTTTTATACATAGATCGTCGATTCGGCATTGGATAATAAAGGGCAAGGTGCCCTTTATTTATTCTAGTAAATGGTTCAAATCATTTTATCGATATGAGTGTTATATATCGGAAAAATTACCAACTATTTTTTTTTGAAACCATTTCGGTTTTAACGTAGTGGTAGAAAGAGTACCATATTGTGCCCGGACTTCAAACAGTTTAGCTTTAACCATGTTAATGGTCTCACATTATTGGTTGGTTGATAGAGAATCAAAGTTGACTTACCAATGAATAACGAAATGCTATGGTTCTTACATATGATTTATGAATTTACTCAGAAGGAATTCGTCGAGATTATGCACTTTTTTCCTATTTATCCTATACTATAATATAAAAATAAAAAATAATATATATAAAATAACATAAATAAAGTACAGTAATAAAGTACAGTCGGTTGGATCCAACCTATTCTTGAAATATACAACTCGCACACACTCCCTTTCCAAAAAAAATCAATACACCAAGCACTACACTTAGATTTATTGGATTTGTTGCTAAAATATCGGTATTAAACCCGAAACTCCCGGCAGATGGCCAGTGGCCTAAGGAAACGAAAGAATCGGTTACATTTTTCATATGCTCTCCTCTTATAGATAGGACTAACAAAGAACAGAGTTCTTTTTGTATCGCTTGAGTCGTTCTTTTTTATCGATTTCTTTTTCTTAATTTCCGGTTTTTAATGGGAGTAGATTAAATCTATTTATTGAATTTGAGAATTACAAAATTTCTTATTTTTTTTTGAAGTTTCCGATAAGATACTTATTAAGTTAGGTCCTGGGTCTCATGTCAATTGCAAAATATCTCCTTTGTTCAAACACTTCGTAAAAGAAAAGTAAAAATTCCATCGTACTAAACTAAGGACGGGAAGGAAGAAAGCGAGCGAATCCACTAATTCCTCATCCTCAAATCAGTCCTTCCCGGGGTATTGTCGCAACAAATACATAATTGTAGGAGTGATATAATTCACAGAAACAAACGGCAACAAGTTAATAAAATAAGAAAAAGTACGTTACGTACTTTTTTACATTTTCATTCTAGGATGAAATTAAACAAAAGGATTTGCAAATAAAAGTGCTAATGCCACAACCAATCCATAAATTGTTAAAGCTTCCATAAAAGCTAGACTAAGTAATAAAGTACCTCGTATTTTTCCTTCTGCTTCTGGTTGTCTCGCAATACCTTCTACGGCTTGGCCTGCAGCAGTACCTTGACCAACTCCAGGTCCAATAGAAGCAAGCCCTACGGCCAATCCAGCAGCAATAACGGAAGCGGCAGAAATCAGTGGATTCATGATGATAGGTTCCTCACACCAAAGAAAAAAATGGTTAATGATACAATCAACCAATGAATTATTACTTATTTGATCACTAAAATCTATTGAGTCGAAGTAACTAAAACTTCGAATAAAAAAAATGAAATTAATAATTAATATAGATAGGGATAACCCCTATATAACTAGTATATATCTAATATCACATATACATTTGTTTCTTTCATAACGCAAACCGCCCACATTTTATATTTTATATTAAATCGGATTCTAGAATAATTCTTCGAAAGATATACAGGGACTGTGGCTGGACTTATAGACATTCCATTTATCTAGTGTGACCCCCCCTAACCCATCCGCCATTTCGTAATATCGTCTATCTTGTCTCCTACAACTCTAGTCGTATATACATAGATATATATGTATTTCTATCTATTATGTTCCCTAACCAAGAACCCCAAGCATGCATTGCCTCAATCGTGGTAAGCTTAAAAAAAAAAGACTATTTCGAAAACTAATCAATGATGACCCTCCATTGATTCCCCTATATAAGCCGCGGCTAAAGTTGCAAAAATAAGAGCTTGAATACCACTTGTAAATAATCCAAGAAACATGACAGGTATAGGAACTACTAAAGGTACTAAAGAAACAAGAACAACAACTACTAATTCATCAGCCAATATATTCCCGAAAAGTCGAAAACTAAGAGATAAAGGTTTTGTGAAATCTTCTAGGATGTTAATTGGTAAAAGTATTGGAGTTGGTTGAATGTATTTTCCAAAATAACCCAATCCTTTTTTGCTAAGACCCGCATAAAAATATGCCACTGACGTGAGTAAAGCTAAAGCAACAGTAGTATTTATATCATTTGTGGGGGCGGCTAACTCCCCATGAGGTAACTGTATGATTTTCCAAGGTAAAAGGGCACCTGACCAATTAGAAACAAAAATAAATAGGAACATAGTTCCAATAAAGGGAACCCAAGGACCATATTCTTCTCCAATCTGAGTTTTGCTCAAGTCTCTAATAAATTCAAGGACATATTCGAAGAAATTCTGACCATCGGTCGGAATGGTTTGTGGATTCCGAGCAGCTATGATGACTGAACCTAATAAGATAGTAATTACGACCCAAGAAGTGATAAGTACTTGGGCATGAATTTGTAAACCTCCTATTTGCCAATATAAATGTTGGCCTACTTCTACACCTGATATATCGTATAACCCTTTGAGTGTTTTAATGGAACATGGCATAACATTCATATTGTCCTCTGACAGAAATCGAACTTCAAAAAAAATTATTTTGATTCAACCATCTCTTTCTCAACTCATATACTTTCATCATTAATCATATAGTTAGGATACCAAGAAATCACATAACATAATATCAATATCCCATTTTATCTCTTTTTAAAAATGCAAGACAAGAATAGTAACCGATCCAATAAATCAAAATAATCAACATTAACTAATCTTATTATTCTTAATCATAACATAATCATAATCAACGACTTCTTATATAGCTAGAACGACCCTCACAAATTGCGGATACTAATTTGTTAAGAATCAATCGGATTGAAGCTATAGCATCATCGTTGGCTGGAATCGAAATATCTGCGAGATCTGGGTCACAATTTGTATCGATTAAACAAATCGTCGGAATTCCCAAAATGACACATTCTCGAAGAGCTGTATATTCTTCTTGTTGATCAACGATGATTACAATATCGGGTAACCCAGTCATATATTTGATCCCGCCCAAATATGTTTGCAAAGTAGATAATTTTCTTTTCAACATTGCTGCATCTCTTTTAGGGAGACGGTTGAGTTTCCCCATCTTTTGTTCTGCTCTTAAGTCTCTGAACTTATGAAGTCTCGTTTCCGTAGTGGACCAATTCGTTAACATACCACCGAGCCATTTTCTATTAACATAATGACATCGAGCCCTTATTGCAGCCGATGCTACTAAATCCGCTGCTTTATTTTTGGTACCAACAATTAAGAAGTTTTTTCCTCGACTTGCTGCATCAAAAACTAAATCACAGGCTTCTGATAAAAAACGAGCAGTTCTAGTAAGATTTATAATATGAATACCTTTACGCTTTGCAGAGATGTAAGGGGCCATTCTAGGATTCCATTTCTTAGTACCATGACCAAAATGAACTCCTGCTTCCATCATCTCTTCCAAATGGATGTTCCAATATCTTCTTGTCATTTTTCCCACGCTTTCTCTTTTGTTTTTTTTTTTAACAAATAAATAATTGTTCCTACGGAACCTTCTACCGGGATTGACCGTTGATACACAGCCCAAACCATTAATTTTTTTTTTTATTACTTAACTTAATTTCTTAATTTTGTTTATTACCAAATCAATAACTAGAAAGTAAAAAGAATAAATCTCTCTTTAGGAATTATGAATTCGTGTAAATGATTTTTCTGGTGTGTCATGGAAATTGCTTGGGGCACAAGAACAAAAAAATTCTCTATGGTGTACCAAAATATCTCTCATTTCCAACTCGAATAGATTTTTCTTTTTGATTTCCAAATGAATCTTTTTGTCTTGTCTTGAACGGTGCACTAATTTTTTGAATCCAGTACCGACAGGGATAATTCCCCCCAGAACAACATTTTCTTTCAGACCCTTCAACCAATCAATACGACCCCGTAGAGCAGCTTTTGCTAAAACTCTAGCAGTTTCTTGAAAACTTGCTTCGGATATGAAACTTTGAGTATTCAGAGATGCCCTCGTTATTCCCAATAAAATTGCCCGATAACAGATCGCTTCGTCTAAAGCACGCCCCGCTCGTTCCGCTCGCAACAATCCAATTAATTCTCCAGGTAAAAAAATATTAGACATTCCATCTTCTGAAACCAACACTTTTGATGTTACTTGCCGTACAATAATCTCTATATGTCTATTATGGATCTGGACCCCCTGGGATCGATAAACCTTTTGGATCTTATTAACCAAAGAGATACGACTTTGGGCTATGGTTAGCTCGGCGCCAATTAAGAATCCCCAAGAAATTCCAAGAATTCTTGGTATACGTTCGTTCCAACCTTCAACTCTCCTTTCAAGGTTCATCGATATTGAACCAATTGAACGCACTTCTAAGATTTGTTCCACTTTTGGAAGACCTTGCGTTATGTCACCAGATCGGGATTTTTCATATATAAATGTAACTAATGTATCTCCTTCAGAAAGGGTTTGCCCATAATGTCCATGAACAGTCGCTCCTGGAGTGGCCAAATAGGGCTTAGCTGATCTTATAATTAAGGAGTCAACATGAACAATTAAAATTTGGCCAGATTTTTTTATGTGCGGTCCATATTTAACTAGACATATATTTTCACAAAGAAATTGTCCAATGCTAATTATCGTAGATGTCTCTTCACAATAATTGTGATGTAGAAAGCACCAATTTAAATGGAATGGATTCAAAATGATATTATTGCACGGACTGGGATTTAAAATCCTCCTATTTTCATCTATTAAACAGTATTTAAGTACTTCAAATACTTGGAAAGTCTGTTTAAAATTGTCAAATAGCCAATATTTGTTTAACAAGATCTGATTATGAGTTATTAAATGGTAAGATGAATAAAAGTTCATTATTTTAGGTACAATAGTACCTAAGGGGCCTAACAAATCCCTAATTGGAGTTATGGGATTCGATTCTTTTGCCACATTGTTATATTTCGAACCGTTGAATGGACCAACTCGAAAACAATTGAATGATGACAAAATTCTCAAAGATTGGCATTCCTTATTTCGATTCAATAACGTACCAATAGTTCCTTGATGCTGGGTAACTAATGGAATCCTCGTTTTGGAATAAAAAGGATTGATATTGGTGCGCCCTAATCCATTAGTTGGAATCAATCCCGAACCCGCCGTATGATACCTTTTTCCGGTATATGAAATAGTACACTTGACTAACTCAATTCTTATGAAATCGCGAATCAGATCATTTGCCCTTACCTCAACAAAGGAAGCATGCGCCTCTTCTATAGAACCCTTTTTTTCTTGGTCCCAATTCAAGACTAAGCAAGTCCGAACTAATTGAATATTTGTGTGATAAATTCCTCGAATTGACTTTCCATTTCCATAAAGGATATAATTGACAACTCTAAGTTGGACATTATCTTTTTCCTGCAAGAGATCCTGCGGGAAAAGTTTTGCTAAATTTATCCCATCAGCTATTTCATATGTGACTACGGGCCGAACCAAAACAAAATACTTTTTTTTGGTAGGTGTGATCCGTTGGACATAGATCCAATTTTTCAATTTTTTTTTTGATTCCTTAGAATTTTTTTTTTCCTTTTCCGTTCCTGGTGGTATCAAAATGCCCCTGTGTCTGGATATCTTATCCGTCTCTCCGGGAAAATGAATATCTCCAGAAAAGATTTTAAGTTCAATACTTTTTTTTTTTCTCTCCACTCGGACTAATCCACCTACTCGGCTTTTTGTATTTGTATTTAAAGCGAGTTGTGTATCTACTCCAATGATACTATTGTTCCGGACCATTATGAACGAAGATCCGGGTAAGATATGCACCTCTTCGGGAATAAAAAAAAACCGATCCACTTTCATTTGGTATTTCGGACTAAATTCTTTTGCTCCTCGATATTCAATCAAATCTTCTTTTTTTACGATTGAATCCACCTCTACGGTCCCATATTTAGTAATTCCCGAACTCTTTCTTCTATATCGTGGATCATCAAAATAAGCAATAATACTATTTCTACGTAAAATACCATTTATGGGTATTTCAATCGAAATACCAAAAGAGGGTATTAGTTCTTTCTCTCGTTCTTGATCATATTGTAATGGGATGAGAAATCTATTTCTTCGCCTTTTCGCCAAGAAATCAGAATTTTCTTGGAGAATCGAAGGATATATGAAATTCCAATGACCGTTGGATATGATTCGATCAAGTCTTGAATAGTCAATAATTTCCCTATCTTTTTTAAGAGTACCGGAAAGATCCAACAATTTATGTCTTACTTGATCATTAGTGATTGAGAGGTCAGAGATATATCTGTCGTCGACAGAAAAAGAATGAACATTCATTTGATCTTGATCCTTGTGGAGCGAAAAAGACACTATACTGGATCTGTACGGACCTCCTGCTAATATCCATAAATGACTTGTTTTTGGTAATAGATGAACATTACTATATATATATTCAGGTGCGTGGTAGACATCGGTACTCCAGTGCATTTCTCCCTCTGATTCAGAATAAATATGTTTTCGAACCCTCTCTTTAAAATGAAAAGTAGGCGTTCCGGCCCGAATCTCAGCAATCACTTGTTCAGATTCTACATATTGATCATTTTGAACTAAAATCAAACTTTTTGGTGGAATATTCAAATTATGTATAATATCCCGACTCTCAATAGTTACATACAAGTCTATAGAACATAGAAAAGCAGGATGCCCATGACGAGTACGTGTGGGATGAACCAAATACTCATTGAACTTTATTTTTCCATTATAAGGAGCTCGTACATGTTCGGCAGTACCACCTGTGAATACTCCACCTGTATGAAAAGTTCTTAATGTTAGTTGAGTCCCCGGTTCTCCAATTGATTGACCCGCAATAATACCTACGGCTTCTCCCAATTCAACCAGGTCGCCGTGAGTCGGGCTTCTTCCATAACATAATTGACAGATCCAAGATGTATTCCTGCAAGTAAAGGGGGTTCTAATATATATTGGTTGTGCTCGAAAGGTTATGAATCGATTGGCAAGTCCAATTCCAATATCTTGATTTCGAGCGGCAATGCATCGTATCCCCATATATATATCGTCTGCTAATACACGACCAATTAGGGTTTGGACAAAAATTTTTTCTGTCACTCCATTTCGAGGACTCATGGAAATAGCTCGGATAGTACCACAATCTGTTCTACGTACAATAATGTGTTGAACTACTTCGACAAGTCTACGCGTGAGGTATCCAGCATCTGATGTTCGTACAGCAGTATCCACGACTCCTTTTCGAGCCCCGTAGCAGGAAATTATATATTCTGTCAAAGAAAGTCCTTCGCGTAAATTGCTTTGAATGGGTAAATCAATCATTTGTCCTTGGGGATCCGACATTAATCCTCTCATACCTACTAATTGATGTACCTGAGATGCATTTCCTCGAGCTCCCGAAAAGGACATTAGATGGACTGGATTAGAGGGATCAGTCATCCGAAAATTGGGATTCATTTCTTGTCGCAAATATTCACTTGTGGCATACCATATCTCAATGGATTGACGTAATTTTTCTACCGCATGTACATTCCCATAATGATGTTGTTTCTCCAAAATAAAACTTTGTTGTTCAGCATCTTGGACTAACCATCCCTTAGAAGGTATTGTTAAAAGATCATCAATCCCTAATGAAATAGATGTAGCAGTGGCTTGCCGGAAACCCAAAGTCTTCACTTGATCCAGGATATGTGATGTATATGCCATTCCGAAATGATCTATTAATCTGCTAATAAGTCGTTTCATAGCAGTTCCATCTATCACTTTATTGTGAAAGACCAGATCGGCCCGTTCTGCCATAAGTACCTCCATATTCCGCTGAGTAGGATTCGACAATGGGCCTGAGTCAGTGATTCGAAAACTTCCTTTCCTCAATCTTGATTCACATAGAAATTCAGAAATTATAATAATACCGGTGAAATTGGATAGATCCGACTTCCCACGGGCACGGGTATCGTCTAATCGAATTTCTTAGTTTAGATACTGTATGAGTAGGCCCGACAAAACCCCTGTATGGCTTCTTCTATTTCTCGATAAAAAGAAACATGACCAACAGTGGTTCGAATGTATATACAACGGATTTCTTTTTTCACACTTCCTACTATTAGATAGTGCCCATAAATCTCATGATAAGTACCCAAAGATTCATATTGAACTTCGACGGGAACTTCTCTTGAGCCAATGACACGGTGATCTAGCCGCCACCGGAGCCAAAAAGGACTATCTAAATTGATTCGTTTCTGCCGATAAGCTCCAAGTGCATCATAGGAACTACAAAAATACGGTTCTTTCTCTTTCGTATACTTATAGTTATTATTGTCAACGTCAACTTTTTTATTTTGGTAGTTTCCGCAATTATATGAATTATACCTATTTGCACAAATACCCCGCCGATTCCCGATCGTTAATACATAGAGTCCGATAAGCATATCTTGAGTTGGTACGGAAATGGGATCTCCAATAGCTGGAGACAAGAGATTCATATGAGAAAACATAAGTAAACGGGCCTCCGCTTGAGCTTCCAAAGATAAAGGTACATGAACAGCCATTTGGTCCCCATCAAAGTCTGCATTAAAGCCCTTACAAACTAATGGGTGTAAACAAATAGCGCGGCCTTCCACTAAAATGGGTTGGAACGCCTGTATGCCTAATCTATGCAGGGTAGGTGCTCTATTCAACAATACAGGATGCCCCTGCATAACTTCTTGAAGTATTTCCCATACAATCGGTTCCTTTTCCCGAATTTTACTTTTCGCAATCCCTATATTAGAAGCAATATGTTGTCTGATTAGACCACGAATTACAAATGTTTGGAAAAGCTCTATTGCTATTTCTCGAGGTAATCCACATTGATGTAATGAAAGCGAAGGACCCACGACAATAACGGAACGCCCCGAATAATCGACCCGTTTACCAAGCAGAGTTTCGCGAAATCTTCCCTCTTTGCCTTCAATTACATCTGAAAATGACTTGTAAACTTTATTATGACCATCCCTCATTGGTTGTCCGCGTATCCCATTATCAAGAAGTGTATCCACAGCCTCTTGTACCAATTTTTCCTGACACATTACTAATTCTCCTGGCGTAGACCTACTTGTTGCTAATAGATCGGTAAGAGTATTGTTCCGATAGATAACTCTTCTATAGAGTTCATTAATATCCGAACTCATTAGTTTACCCCCATCTATCTGAATGATTGGTCTCAACTCGGGAGGAAGGACTGGTAATAGGCACAAAACCATCCATTCTGGTTCTACATTTGTTCGAATAAAATGTTTAGCTAATTCCATGCGTCTAACCAAAAAATCCTTTCTTCTTCGAATTTTTCTATCTTCCCATTCGTTTCCAACTGGCTCTTCGTCTCCTAATTCCTTCCATTCTACCAATGAATTATCTAGAATAATTCGCAAATCCAAATCGGCTAATTGTTCTCTGATAGCACCTGCTCCTGTAGAGATTTCCCGATTTCGAAATGTCTCAAAGCCTTGGGTAGTAAAAAAAAGTGGGATGCTGTATTTCCAGGATTGGATTTCATACTCGAATAAACCTCGTAATCGTAAGAAAGTCGGTTTTTTCGCTATGGGCCTAGCAAAAGAAAAATTAAGATAGGTTCCTATTGGATTCCCCCCTTAAAAATCGGACGTGAAGGTTTCCTCTCATCCGGCTCAAGTAGTTACACCAAATAAAGAAGGGAGTTCTTTTTTTTTTTACTTTGTTCGATAAAAAGAAAACCCTACAAAAAACTACTCCTTACTCAAGTTCCCAGCAAGAACTAACCTTTCATTAATTCATTTTTCTTTTGACTTTCACTTTTTAACTTTCTGAATGACTTATTTAGGATAAAGTTGAAATGTGAAATTATTGAGTAGTCTACTTCCCTTCAAATGATGAATCCCCTTAAAGTTAAAGGAATAGTTTTGGACTCGTAAGGGATTTACTTGTCTATATATCGTTTTGTTCCATTCGATCTTTTAGGTCCCTACTCACCTCGACGGTTATGTCATGATGCCCCTTGAAGCATATATGCGATAGATAGACTTCTGTAACCATGCCCTATTTGCTTGCTTGAACAGAATCTCTTCTATAAAAGAAGTGGAATGGCTAATTCCACGAAAAAGTCTTTTTTTTTTCACAAGGTATAACTAGCAATTCCCATTTATCTGTTATGGAATCGACCATGGATCAATTCCCCTTTCATTTGGAAGTATTGAATACACCCAAAATTCTGAGCTTCATGTTACTCCTTCGAAGACACATGTCAGAGTCGGGGCACCCCAATCAGATTGAATGGGATGACAGTTTATTAGTCTGAATCTGTAAAATGCAAATTTCGATCAAATCACACATCGCAGTATACTAGGCCTTCTAATTCCTTAAGGGGCTTATCTAAAAGATTCGCGATATAACTCGGAAGACGTTTCAAATACCACACATGAGTTACTGGACATGCGAGTTTGATGTATCCCATTTGATATCTTCGTATCCGAGAATCAACAAATTCCACCCCGCATTCTTCACAAAATTTCGGATCTTCTTTTTCTTTTTCAGTTCCGATCACTCGAGAATTTCCACAAGCACAAATTCCACTTTTTATGGGTCCAGAGATTCTTTCACAAAACAATCCATCTTTTTCCGGTTTATTGGTCTTATAATGAAACGTATAGGGCTTTGTCACCTTTCCAACTATCTCTCCATTAGGTAAGATTTTATTGGCCCAAGCCTTTATTTGTTGAGGAGAAACTAGGCCAATTCGAAGTTGTTGATGTTTATACCGGTCAATCATAGAATAGAAATTCTGATTCATTCAGATCAAGCTTCCTTCCTATTAATCTGGAAGTTCTTCTCAGATACAAGGAAATGATTCAGTTCTATAGCTAAAGATCGTAGTTCTCGAACGAGCAATCGAAAAGATTCTGGAGCATCTTCTGGGTTAGATACTCTTCCTCCAATGATCGTAGCACCAAGTACTTCTTGACGAGCTCTAATATGATCAGATTTATAAGTAAGCATCTCTTGTAAAATATGAGCAACACCAAATCCCTCTAAAGCCCAAACTTCCATTTCTCCTACTCGTTGTCCCCCTTGCTTTGCCCTTCCTCTAAGGGGTTGTTGTGTAACAAGTGCGTAATGTCCACTAGAACGTCCATGGATTTTATCATCAACTTGATGAATTAATTTTAAAATATAGGACTTTCCTATTAAGACAGGTTGTTCAAAAGGATTTCCTGTTCTTCCATCAAATATTCTGCTTTTTCCCGGATATTCCGGTTCAAATACCCATGGATTTTTTGTTTGCTTACTGGCTTCGTATAATTCAGAAAACACTAGCTTTCTCGAAGCCTCTTGCTCATATCTCTCATCAAAAGATGCTATTCTATAATGTCTTTTTAACAGATCTCCCGCTAACCCGAGCGAACATTCAAATATCTGTCCCACATTCATTCGTGATGGTACTCCTAATGGGTTGAAGACCATATCAACAGGTGTTCCATCTTGCAAATAAGGCATATCTCGTCTAGGCAAAATTTTGGAAATGATACCTTTATTCCCATGTCTTCCAGCTACTTTATCACCTACTTTGATTTCACGTTTCTGTGAAATATATACACGAATCATTTCTAAATTATAACTGGAACCCCCCCTTTTCCGGATCCATCTCACGTCAATAACGCGCCCTCTTCCGCCTATAGGTAGTTTTAGAGAAGTTTCTTTTGCAGTGGATACCTGAATTCCAAGAATGGCTCTTAATAATCTATCCTCTGGAGCATACGAGGATTCGTTTGCCGTCTGAGGCCTTAATTTTCCTACTAAAATATCACCTGTTTCTACCCAAGATCCCAGCATCACAACTCCATTTCTGTCTAAATTGCGGAGTAAATGAGCCTCTAGATGTGGTATTTCCCTAGTGATTCTTTCAGGTCCTTGGCTTGTCATATGAGTCTGAATTTCATATTTCCGGATGTGAAAAGAAGTATAAATATCTTCATATACCAAACGTTCACTAATTAGTACTGCGTCTTCAAAATTGTAACCTTCCCATGGCATATAAGCTACTAATACGTTTTTTCCTAAAGTGAGTTCCCCACCAACTGTAGCCGCACCGTCCGCTAAAATTTGTCCCTTTTTAATGCATTTACCTCGCGAAACCTGAGGTTTTTGATGCATACAAGTATTTTTGTTGGAACGTTGACAGATAACTAATGGAATACTTATAGTAGTGTCTCCGTTACTTGTAGTAGTGTCTCCATTACTTGCAAAAATAATCTTGTGAGGATCAGTATAAATGATCTTTCCCTCGTGTTCGGCTATAGCGGAAACCCCCGAATCTAGAGCCGTTTGACGTTCCAGTCCAGTTCCAACAATGCACCTCTCGGACTGAGAAAGCGGAACTGCTTGGCGCTGCATATTAGAACTCATTAAAGCCCGATTCGCATCATTATGCTCGATAAAAGGAATGAGAGAAGCTCCAATAGAAAAATATTGGAAGGGAAAAATACTTCTAAGATGAATCTGTTCCCATGCAATAGTCAGGAACTCTTGACGGTATCGAGCTGGAACAACCTGTTCTTCCTGAATACTCTGATTCAAGGCCAAAGAATTTCCAGCTGCTACCCTATAATATTCATCTCTATTTGGTGATAAATAAACTATCTGTGCCTCCTTTTTTGATCTTTCAGATATTTCATAAAACGGACTCTTTATGGATCCCCAATGGCCAATCCTCACATGAATGGCTAAGGATCCAATAAGTCCAACATTGATTCCTTCGGACGTATCAATTGGACAAATACGTCCGTAGTGGCTAGGATGAATATCTCGTATCCGAAAACTAGCAGTTTTACCCGTCAATCCTCCAGGACCCAAATAACTCAATTTTCGCCCATGAACAATTTGTGTCAATGGATTAGTTCGATCCAAAACTTGAGATAAAGGATGTAGGCCAAAAAACGATTCATAAGTGGTTGTTAATGAAGTTGAAGTTACCAAATTTTGAGGAGTCGGTATCAATTTATGACGAATTGCTCCAGATATAGTTCCTCGAACTGCGTTTTCTAAACGAACAAGAGCCAGTCCAAATTGATCCTGTAACAAGTCCGCTATAGAACGAATACGTTTATTTTTCAAGTGATTCATATCATCAAGTGTACCCATTCCAAATTTCATTCCGATCAAATGATCCACAGCAGCCAATACATCTCGTGGTAACAAAAATGTATTGTTCTGAGGTATATCAAGATTCAGTCTACGGTTCATATTTCGTCGACCAATCCTTCCTAATTCACATCTTTGTTGAAAAAATTTCTTTTGTAATTCCTTACATAAGGACTCAGAAAATATCGGATCCCCGCCTACACAAGCAAATTGTTGATAAAATTCCAAAATAGCACTTTCTTTTGACCCAATCTTTTTTTTCTCCTTATCATTCAGATTAAGGAAAGACAAGAAAATTTCAGGGTAACAAACATTATCCAGAATTTCTCTTAGATTCGAACCCATAGCCGACGATAGAACTAGAATAGATATTTTTTGTTTCCTACTCACACGGGCCCATATCCTTGATTTTCTATCAATCTCTAATTCTGATCTCCCCCCCCAATCTGATATTATGGTGCTGGTATAGACAGAAATTCCGTTATGGTCCAATTCTGAACGGTAGTAAATACCAGGACTTTGCAATATTTGATTGATCACAATTCTGTATATTCCATTTACTATAAAGGTTCCCAAGGAATTCATTATTGGAATGTTTCCAATAAAAACGGTTTCTTCTTGCATATCTCTACCAGTTTTCCAAATTAATCCCGCGGGTACATATAATTCAGAAGAATATGTGAGTGATTCATACACAGCATTTCTTTCGTTTATCAAGGGTTCCACCAATTGATATCTTTCTACAAATAATTTAAATTCAATTTCTTGATCTGTGTCTTCAATTTTCGGAAACTTATGAAATTCTTCCGTCAAGCCCTCATTAATAAACCTACAAAATCCCTCAAATTGGATCTGACTAAATCCAGGTATTGTGGACATTCCCTCATTTCCATCATTCCAGAGCATCTTCATTTTCAGTTTCCCCTTTATCGAAAAATCCCATTATTAGCTCACTATTTATCGAACCATATGGATCGATTTCGCAATGATGGAATGTATATTCTGTTTACTGAATCACATGAAATTTTAGACAACCCCGTAAATGTACTTCATACGTATGAGAACGGAAATGAGACAGAGGAATGAAGAGCATTTTCGACGCAAGACAAGTTCGAATTTGCGACAGGTACAAATGGAAATGAATTTATAAAGCATTCCCAGAATAATTCCGTCACTTACACTTATGGAGTCTTATATAGAATATAAAAATTCATCCAACTTCTACCTATTATTATGATAATACGATTAGATTGATTGGGTACCAAAAAAATAAATGGATTCAGAATGAAATCGAATCTCTATGAATGAGATAAAGAAAGCCAGTAGTAATATGGTTTCCCCTTTAGTTAAAGTTAATTTTATTTCATGTTGAAAAAAAAAATTTCGGATTTTTTGACTTTGACTATATATAAATATAATTTGACTTTGACTATATATAATATATGGATTTATGGAATATGATTGAATTGCGTAATAGGAATAATATTTCCTAAGTAAAGTATATGCCGGTATAGCTATCCACCTATCCACATATCTCATCTCATCTTTTTTTTATAGCAATTTTGCTTGTGGCAACAGAAGTCAGGTCACACTATATCATAATTTCCACTTTTTCTATTGTATTATAGAAAACGAAAAAAAAAGCACGACGATTCCCTATAAGGATATGGGATATGTACATAAAAAAGACTCGTCCCGGTATATGTGTAACAATTTTTGTTTTTGGGGTGTGGGTTTACATATACACATATCATATATATTGTTATATTTAAATTGATTTGTTATGCCAGTAAGGAAAGGCAACAATTTTAGATACAAATTGAAGAACTTTTCACTAATTCAAAAAAAAAATAGTTAATGGTTCCAATTTGCACTAAATTTTTCAGTCTGTGACCGAAAATCCATTTTTGACCTTACCTTCTCAATGGAAAGAGAAGGGGAGTTTTTAAGGGGTGTGATAACTAATCGAAGAGAATAATTGGATTGGATAAAAAAAAAAAGAAAAGAATTAGTAATAGAATCTTAGTAAAAGAATATGGATGAATACTCTTTTTTTACCTATTTTATATTTTTTTGAGATTTGGATCGGATTTGGCGACATGGCCAAGTGGTAAGGCAGGGGACTGCAAATCCTTTATCCCCAGTTCAAATCTGGGTGTCGCCTGATCAACAAAAAACGGGGGATTTCTTATTCTACTGATTTAATTCGACGAATTTTGTCCCCGGAGCCGGAGAAGTATAAGCCTATCGATAGTTTTTTTTTCTCAAAATCTGGTCCTTGGGTGTGGCTCAAACCGATACAAATAGGGATGAAGTGAGTCTTACTTAGTAATATGATTGACTCTCACTATTTTTTTTTTCAAAAAAAATAGTGAGAGTCAATTCTGGGATTCAGAACGACGAAAATCAGAGGTCGAAAGTATCCAAAGGTTCCTAAAAGACAATCCATTTTTCTCCTAGGATTGAAGAAGAGATTGTACGAAAGAGTATCAAGAATTCCTAATTATTTTTCACTACCATTACTAAAATTGCGTCTACTGACTCCATCTGGAATTAGATTGGATAGGCTGATGGGAAATCCATTTAAGAGTTGTGGAAAGGATTGAAGAAACTTTGTATCCAGACTCACGAGGGTCTCTGAGTAATCAAACATTCAATCAGGATAGTCGGTCAACTCTTATTTTTATAGAGTAAAAGTAAAAGTCGAAAAAAAAAAGGGTAACAAACAATAGGTCTTAGTATTCCCACATGTTTCATTTCATTAGGATAGAAGTATTCCTTTGCTATCTAATTTTTCAAGAAAAGGTATGTGTATCATATCTGTACTTAATACTTATACTTCAAAATTCTACCAGAAATCTTAGAATATTGTTACAAGTAGATTCATTGGATTGGTTCATTAATAGCTTTAAGTCAGAATTATATTTTGACTCTGCGCCATTAATTCCACTATGATTATTGATCAATAATTAAATAATTCCTTCATAGAGATAGGAGACATAATTCATATGGATATTGTAAGTCTCGCTTGGGCTGCTTTAATGGTAGTCTTTACATTTTCCCTCTCACTCGTAGTATGGGGAAGGAGTGGACTTTAGGGAGGGGTACTACTAGTTTTTTAATTTAATTGTATGAATTGTTTAATTGAGCGTTTTGCGAAGCTTTTTCTTTTTTAAGAATGTCTCTGTTTCAAAATTATACTGAAATACAGTAATGAATAAGAAAATACAATAATGAATAATAACCATTCGATCAAACAATGAATGATTACTTTACTATAGTTCTATTCCGAAACTCAAATCTACGCATGATAGGAAAATTTTTTCAACCGGATTCTTCCTAAACATTCTATTTTAATAAACCAGTTCTTACCAGAATTATGGATATTACAATGAACAAAAACCAGAAATGGGTTTTTTATTTTTTTCTTTATTTGTTTCCCTCTTTTTTTACTTTTACTGTTCTAAGAGAACATAAAGTCGTTCCGCTAATCTAATTAGATTATGGCAATACATACTTTCTATTGGAAGTGACTAGTTGTTGTCCAAACCAAAGAAAAGAGGTTCTACACATAAGAAGATTAGATCCTTCTTTCGTTGCACGATTCACGTATCGTGTATTTAACCTTTCTTTTAGACTCCTCTCCATTCCATTTTACAAATCTGAATAAATTATCATAGAATAGAACTCCGCGGATCATGTTTTCTGTTAATGGATCAAGCAATAGCTTCTTGTGGTGGGAAATCTAAAAAAAGAAAAAAAATTCTTTGGTTTCGTTTTCTTTTCTCTTTTTTTATTTATTTTTAAATTTCTAATAGATTAGTATACGCCCGTATTATTCTTGCTCCATTGATTCTTTTGATGGATCTCAGGATCTATCCTATATAAATAAATTCTAAAATAGGTTAAGAATTAGAACAGTTGGCCTTCGATTATTTTGGATCGATCGAAATACACGCAGGTAAATGTAGCCAAAAAAAAAGAATTGGGCTGCTATTTTGATGTACTATTTAGATATACATCTAATCCATGTACATACATATTGTATATTGATCTAGATATGGGCTTTTTTTTTATAGGAAAAAGTCTATATCCGTATACAATACAACTTTCTATGAAAATAATGAATATGATAATATATACTATATAATAGTTAATAATAGTTACCATACTATCTAGTCTAGGCTTAGATACTACTATCTCAGATACTTATGATTCCAGCCAGATCATTTCGTTTAAGACTTGAAGTTTGAATTCCTTTCTTCAATCATCGATAAGAACTAATAATTCAAGTTTCAATCAAATTAGTCATTTTGACTGACTGTTTTTACGTAGATGATAAGTAAAAAAGCAGTAGGAACTAGAATGAACAGTGCAGTAGCAATAAATGCGAGAATATTTACTTCCATAATCTCATTTTTTTTACTTCGCAATAACTCGGGATCTAATCCCATAGAGATGAGAAATTGGATTCCTGTAAATTCAATGGGATGAATTGCATCCTGATGATACTGAATCGGATCAGTATTATGAATAACAATATACGATCTATCAAATAAATTCATCGTCGAGAATTGAATAGTATAACATAGTAAGATCCTTTATCTATACTAAATCTGAAAAAGGATTCTTTATTGGATCAGGAAATTTACATCCTTTTCCACTTTTTCTTTTCTATAAATAACCCAACCCTATCGTCTTCCCTATATATTCCTCCTTCGTTATATTATACTTATACATACAATTATGAGGTATTATATGACTGGTATGGTATTCTATGGATGACACACAGATCCAAAGAAAAGAGTAGGAGTGAGATGGAAAAAGGACGAGTTAAGACGAGTTAAGTAGAAAAAATCGAATATAATTCCAATGAATTTAATAAAAAGGAGTGTTACTCGTTCTCCTCTTTTATTTTATTAGTATTTCTTCCTTCAATTGGGACTGGAACTGGAAGGCATACATAAAAAATTAAGTGTGCAATTTAGTTTATTTGAATGAAAATGAGATAGATTGTTTCCAATTAGTCATTGAGGATACCCCCCCAAAAAAAAGTTGGAGCTCAAAGGGGTTTTCATTTACCCTGACAAGTACTCTGTCGAGGCACTTATGTTAAGTTCGTTGTGTCTCATACAATAAACGAATACAATTTGCATATGTACTCCGGTAAAAAGGGGTACTCTTTTCTATTTTATTCATCAAGAATATTGAAAAACAAAAGTGGACAAGTATCTCTTAAATTCAAATAGTAAAGTAAATATAAGAATACTACCGATTGTACGAATCTAACTATTATGTTATGTCTCTCTCTTATCAATCGGCACTAATGAAAGAAATGGAAATTCCCGTATTTGTCTGATGATAAATACGAAATAAAAACAAAAGAAATAGGGATCCCGCTGGGTATTAGCTCTTGCTCCCTATTTCTTTTTTCACGTTAAATAAATGGATAAATTTATTTAACGGATCGGATCCTAGTTCGGGACTGACGGGGCTCGAACCCGCAGCTTCCGCCTTGACAGGGCGGTGCTCTGACCAATTGAACTACAATCCCAGCGAGGTGTATGGTATACATATTCTTAATGGTTTTATTCTTAATGGTTTTAAAAAACCATTTTATTTTCTTCGTCGTGTTGTAAGAGAGACATGAATGATATACTAACTGATATTATATACACATAGATATGGACTATACTGAAAGTAACACAGAGATATGGACTATAGTCAAAGTCACACAGATTACTAGTAACCCATGTTTTTTTAGTGCCAAAAATGGATAATCAACCTTTCAACGAAAAAAACTATTTTTCTTTTCATAATCTTTGATTATGTATTACCAATCTAGAGTCTTAGAAAGATCAGAATGAATCAAAAAAACATGGATACATAAAAAAAAATGCTTGATCCGTAAAAGAGAAGGATTCCATTTTTATGGAGGACAAATTTATTATATCATTAGTTATATCATATTTATGGAGCGGCGAATTTTTGGGCCGAGCTGGATTTGAACCAGCGTAGACATATCGCCAACGAATTTACAGTCCGTCCCCATTAACCGCTCGGGCATCGACCCAGGAAGAATTCATTCTAGGCTTATGGATAATCCATAATCAACTTCCTTTCGTAGTACCCCCAGGGGAAGTCGAATCCCCGCTGCCTCCTTGAAAGAGAGATGTCCTGAACCACTAGACGATAGGGGCATATCCGCCCGACTGTCATCATACTATGATGATAGTATGTATAGTTTTTTGGAATTGTCAATATAATCTAATGATATGACTAAATCCGAACACTCTTTTCTACTTTTGTGTTATGATTCCATAGAATTTTTTATTGGATAAGAATAAATGAACCGTCCAATTTTCATTTATTTATTTTTTTTTTGCTTTATTTTATTTAATTTGTATTTATATAAAATACTATATATAGT
>JBBMKE010000006.1:25000-34459 GCA_037834125.1 Lippia alba
ATTTGGTATAGTTCATTTGTTGGTAGCTTGGAGGATTACAAATATGACTATTGCTTTCCAATTAGCTGTTTTTGCATTAATTGTGACTTCATCAATCTTACTCATTAGTGTACCCGTTGTATTTGCTTCTTCTGATGGTTGGTCAAGTAACAAAAATGTTGTATTTTCCGGTACATCATTATGGATTGGATTAGTCTTTCTAGTAGCTATCCTTAATTCTCTCATCTCTTGAACTTCTTTGGAATTTTCCCGATCCAAAAATGCTATTCTTTCTGAAAAATTCGGATTGTGAGACAGATTAAGATTCAATCTGAACCCCCCCCCCCAAAAAAAAAATTTCTATTGAATTTGTTATTCATTGGATATAATAATATTATTATCTTAATTGGAATGTAACTTTACTATCTTACTATAGTATTTATATCTAGTATTTATATCTGGCCCTGCGCAAATATGATCCAGACGCATATATGATATATCATATATGTCATATATGTGTGGACATATTCGTAGGTATCAGGAACGAATAAAATGCGGATATGGTCGAATGGTAAAATTTCTCCTTGCCAAGGAGAAGATGCGGGTTCGATTCCCGCTATCCGCCCATGATGAAGTAATGTACTATGATAAAAGATAAAAAATTCGGTTATAGTATATATAGTATATTTGATTATGATACTATAGTAGTTCCATATTTAGTAGTTCCATATTTTTTTGACAAAAAAAATGTTGCGGAGACAGGATTTGAACCTGTGACCTCAAGGTTATGAGCCTTGCGAGCTACCAAACTGCTCTACTCCGCGCTGAAGAACTAGAATTAATGAGCGAAGAAAGATTGGATATGCCCCTCTACCATATCTATACAAATAGAATAGTCTATTTATACAAAATGGTAAAGAGGGCCCCTCTATGATCATAGATCATAGAGATCTATACAAACAAGAAAAGAAATGAGATTTTAATCCTTACCAACTGGATCTTGTTGCGCCCGGTAACAAGCATGCATGAACTATTTCTCGAAGTACATGTCCGGATAGTCCAAAATCTCGATAGTTAGCTCTAGGCCTTCCAGTCAAAAAACAACGTCGATGAAGACGTATAGGTGCACTATTACGTGGTAGGGATTGCAATTTTCCATGAATTTCCCATTTTTCACTCAACGACGGAACCCTGCTTATTTCTTTTTTTAAGGATCGACGAATCAAATGATATTTCTGTTCCAATTTCTGCCGTTTCTTCTCCCTCTGAATCAAACATTTTCTTGCCATAATGTTCAGTTCCTATTATCAATGATACAGTTCGGATCCTAGATGTAAAAATAGAAAAATATAAGAAGAGGGATTCCCCTCTTCATCGAAACAAATGAGATTATTGCTGATACAGTACAAACAAAAATAACTAAATTAACCAAATTTTCCTGATGTAGAGGCAATCAAGAAAGCTGCATAAGTAAATATATAACCTACAGAAAAATGTGCTAATCCAACCAATCTTGCTTGCACAATGGAAAGAGCCACTGGCTTATCTCTCCATCGAATCAAATTAGCCAAAGGCGTGCGTTCATGAGCCCATGCTAAAGTTTCAATTAATTCCTGCCAATATCCACGCCAGGAAATTAAGAACATAAATCCAGTAGCCCAAACAAGATGTCCAAATAAAAACATCCACGCCCATACCGATAAACTATTCATACCAAAAGGATTATATCCATTGATAAGTTGTGAAGAGTTTAACCATAGATAATCTCTTAGCCACCCCATCAAATAAGTGGAAGATTCATTAAACTGTGAAACGTTACCCTGCCATAATGTGATGTGTTTCCAATGCCAATAAAAAGTGACCCATCCAATGGTATTTAACATCCAGAAAACTGCCAAATAAAACGCGTCCCAAGCAGAAATATCACAAGTACCCCCACGTCCTGGGCCGTCGCAAGGAAAACTATAACCGAAATCCTTTTTATCTGGCATTAATTTGGAACCGCGCGCATCTAAAGCACCTTTTACTAAAATCAATGTAGTTGTATGCAAACCTAGAGCAATTGCATGATGAACCAAGAAATCTCCCGGACCTATTGTTAAGAAGAGTGAATTATTATTTTCATTAATAGCATTTAACCAACCGGGTAACCATATGCTTCGACCTGCATTGAATGCCGGTCCCGTTGTTGAAGATAAGAGTACATCGAACCCATATGAAGTCTTACCATGAGCGGATTGTATCCATTGGGCAAATATAGGTTCGATCAAGATTTGTTTTTCCGGAGTACCAAAAGCGAGCATGACGTCGTTATGAACATAAAGACCTAAGGTATGGAACCCTAGAAAGAGACTTGCCCAACTTAAATGAGATATGATAGCTTCTTTATGGTCTAACATTCTTGCCAATACATTATCCTCATTCTGTTCCGGATTATAATCTCTAATGAAGAATATAGCTCCATGAGCAAAGGCTCCTGTCATGATGAACCCTGCGATGTATTGGTGATGAGTATATAATGCAGCTTGAGTAGTAAAGTCTTGTGCTATAAATGCATAAGCAGGTAAAGAATACATGTGTTGAGCTACTAAGGAAGTAATAACCCCTAAAGAGGCTAGGGCAAGACCTAATTGAAAATGAATCGAATTATTGATTGTGTCATAAAGACCCTTATGCCCACGTCCTAATCGACCCCCCGGAGGAGTATGTGCTTCTAAAAGATCTTTGATACTATGCCCAATACCGAAGTTAGTTCTATACATATGACCAGCAATGAGAAAAATAAATGCAATAGCTAAATGATGATGAGCAATATCGGTCAGCCATAAGCTTTGCGTTTGCGGATGGAATCCTCCAAGAAGGGTTAGAATGGCAGTTCCCGCTCCTTGGGAGGTACCAAATAAATGACTACTGGAATCAGGGTTTTGCGCATAAAGATTCCACTGTCCCGTAAGAAGCGGTTCCAACCCTTGGGGATACGGTAATACGTCTAAGAAATTATTCCATCTGACATACTCTCCCCGGGATGCGGGAATAGCGACATGAACTAAATGTCCTGTCCAAGCCAAGGAGCTTACTCCAAAAAGTCCTGACAAATGATGATTGAGACGAGATTCCGCATTTTTGAACCACGAAACGCTCGGTTTCCATTTGGGTTGTAGGTGTAACCAACTCGCTATTAAGGATATAGCAGAAAGAAATAATAGAAAAAGAGCTCCAGTATAAAGATCTTCATTGGTGCGCAATCCGATTGTATACCACCACTGATAAACACCGGAATAAGCGATATTCACCGGGCCGGTAGCACCTCCTCGCGTAAAGGCTTCTACAGCGGGTTGGCCAAAATGAGGATCCCAAATTGCATGAGCAATAGGTCTTACATGTAAAGGATCCTGTATCCATGACTCAAAATTTCCTTGCCAAGCTACATGAAACAGATTTCCGGACGTCCACAGAAAGATTATTGCCAACTGTCCAAAGTGAGAAGCAAAAATGTTCTGATAAAGACGTTCCTCAGTAATATCATCATGACTCTCAAAGTCATGCGCGGTAGCAATACCAAACCAAATACGACGAGTAGTGGGGTCCTGAGCTAAACCTTGGCTAAACCTTGGAAATCTTAATGCCATAATGCCTTTCAAATCCTCCTAGCCATTATCCTACTGCAATAATTCTTGCTAAGAAGAACGCCCATGTTGTGGCAATTCCACCCAGAAGGTAATGGGTTACTCCTACAGCACGTCCTTGTACAATGCTCAAGGCTCTAGGCTGAGTAGCAGGAGCAACTTTTAATTTGTTATGAGCCCAAACGATGGATTCAATGAGTTCTTGCCAATAACCACGGCCGCTGAATAGAAACATTAAACTAAAAGCCCAGACAAAATGAGCACCTAAGAAAAAAAGACCGTATGCAGATAATGAAGAACCATAAGACTGAATTACCTGAGATGCCTGTGCCCATAAGAAATCCCGAAGCCACCCATTAATAGTAATGGAACTCTGTGCAAAGTTTCCTCCTGTGATATGAGTTACCACCCCTTGATCACTTATAGTACCCCAAACATCCGACTGCATTTTCCAACTAAAATGGAAAATTACTACTGAAATTGCATTGTACATCCAGAATAGACCTAAGAAGACATGATCCCAGGCGGATACTTGACATGTCCCCCCTCTTCCAGGCCCATCACAAGGGAAACGAAAACCGAGATTTGCTTTATCAGGTATCAAACGGGAACTGCGAGCAAATAGAACACCTTTCAGTAGTATCAATACAGTTACATGGATCGTAAATGCATGAATGTGATGAACCAAAAAATCTGCAGTTCCTAATGGAATAGGTAACAAAGCTACTTTGCCGCCTACTGCTACTAACTCACCACCTCCCCAAGTTAAGCTGGTACTTGTTGTTGCACCGGGAGCAGTTACGCCAGGTGCTAAAGCATGGGTGTTTTGTACCCATTGAGCAAAGATGGGTTGTAATTGTATAGCGGTATCTGAAAACATATCTTGGGGACGTCCTAAAGCGCTCATGGTATCGTTATGAATATACAAACCAAAACTGTGAAAACCTAGAAATATACATGCCCAGTTAAGGTGTGATATGATTGCATCGCGGTGCCTAAGGACACGATCTAATAGATCGTTGTATCGAGTAGTTGGATCGTAGTCTCTTACCATAAAAATGGCTGCATGTGCAGCAGCACCAACTATGAGAAACCCACCGATCCACATGTGATGTGTAAACAACGAAAGTTGTGTACCATAGTCAATAGCTAGGTATGGATAGGGGGGCATAGAATACATATGGTGAGCTACAACAATAGTTGAAGAGCCTAACATAGCTAGATTAAGAGATAATTGAGCATGCCATGACGTTGTTAAGATTTCATAGAGGCCCTTATGACCCTGGCCTGTAAATGGACCTTTATGCGCCTCTAAAATATCTTTAAGGCCATGACCAATACCCCAGTTAGTCCTATACATATGCCCGGCGATCAAGAAAAGAATTGCAATAGCTAAATGATGATGAGCAATATCGCTCAGCCACAAACCTCCTGTTATTGGATCTAATCCTCCACGAAAACTCAAAAAATCCGAGTATTTTGACCAATTCAAGGTGAAAAAGGGGGTTGCTCCCTCAGCAAAACTGGGATAAAGTTGAGCCAAAAGATCCCGATTCAAGATAAATTCATGAGGAAGTGGGATTTCTTTAGGATCAACTCCAGCGTCGAGAAATTGGTTAATTGGTAAAGATACATGGATTTGGTGTCCCGCCCAAGAAAGAGACCCAAGTCCTAGTAACCCTGCTAAGTGGTGATTCAACATAGATTCTACATCTTGGAACCAAGCCAATTTTGGGGCGGCTTTGTGATAATGGAACCAACCGGCAAAAAGCATTAACAATGCAAAGACCAATGCACCAATTGCGGTACAATAGAGTTGTAATTCACTAGTTATTCCAGATGCTCGCCAAATCTGAAAAAACCCGGAGGTTATTTGTATTCCTCGGAAACCGCCACCCACATCACCATTCAATATTTCTTGACCTACTATTGGCCAAACTACTTGGGCACTGGGTCTAATGTGAGTAGGATCACTTAGCCATGCTTCATAATTGGAAAAACGGGCGCCATGGAAGTACATGCCACTCAGCCAAAGAAAGATAATGGAGAGTTGACCGAAATGAGCACTAAATACTTTTCGAGAGATCTCCTCCAAATCGCTGGTATGACTATCGAAATCGTGAGCATCAGCATGTAGGTTCCAGATCCAAGTGGTAGTATCAGGGCCCTTAGCTATTGTTCTTGAGAAATGGCCGGGTCTGGCCCATTCCTCGAAAGATGTTTTTACAGGATCCCTATCTACAACAATTTTCACTTCGGGTTCCGGCGAACGAATAATCATTAAGTCCTCCTCTTTCCGGACAACACATACAAAGAGACCCGCCAACAATCAAGTTTTTAGTGAACCTCTGAAAGTCTGAAAGATAGATATTTTATTTATAATTAGTTTATTTTTTTCCTATCCCCCATCTATCTATTTTTTTTTAGTTATTCACTAGAGCAATTATGATATTGAAGTCGATCCGGGGCAAGTGTTCGGATCTATTATGACATAACGATTAGGTGCCTAACGGACCTTTTCGTGTAAAATCTTTTCCCGGCGTGACGAAGAAATTATTTTTTTGCAACCGAGCCTAGTATATTTCTATCTGAATATGGAAGTGCCCCTATGAATCTACTTTCATAAAACATAAAACATAATACTTTATTACAATTAAATAAATTACAATTAAAAAATTAAAAATCACAAGATCTCATTCATTCGAATTAATAAAAAAAATACATTTTAATAAAATACATTGAAGGTATCTTTTATTAGTTCTACTCTGTACGGTATCAGTATCATTTATCCCTATAAGATACCATACAAAATAGAATGATTTTACAAGGAAGAGATATAATGAAATTCTTGATTGGATCTTCTCATGCCATGGTAACGATCTATTTTACCTGATTGATGGATCCAAAAATTCATTTTAATGAATTAACGAGTGGTTTTATTCGAAACGCCTCGTGATCTTCAACCAATTATGTGCTTCAATATAATTACCTGGAGTAAGCGCTATAGCTTGTTTCCAATACTCAGCAGCTTGATCGGACCAAGCCTCCGCAATTTCAGAATCACCCTGCAGAATGGCCTGTTCTCCCCGGTTGGAATAGGTGGGTCAATTCCTTCCCTTAGAACCGTACTTGAGAGTTTCCTACCTCATACGGCTCAGCAATCGATTCTTTTTGCGGTCTCATCTTAATTAACCCTATGCTAACTGAATTAGATTTATGATAAATCTATCCCATTTTCGTGGGTTAACCAGAAGAAGTTAATTACATAAGTTTCAAATTCTAATTTTGATCAATTCAATAATTAGTTTTAGCTTTTCTCCCACCTTCAGAAAAACGAAGCATAGATATCCCCTATATCGTTATAATTTTCTGAAAGGTAACTATCTCGGTTTCATATATGAAATTTATATAGAATCTTTGAAAAAGACTTTCTTCCATAAGAAAAAAGAACTTACTATCCTTGGGATCTGATGCTACACCGCTGCTCAATACTTTAGTGGATCAACTCTATTACATAAGTTGATTCCTAACTTTATATCCCATATCATGAATAAGTAAGCAGTTCTTAACTGTATCGACCCAAAAGCTCGCTAATTGATCTTTACGGTGCTTTCTTTATCAATTTGATCCTTTATTTCTTTATCCATAGAGTATAGTATGTAGGCCGTACTTATTTCTTCCTATTTTTTTTGTTATCATGAAGTTTGTTTCCTTGCTACAGCTGATAAAAATCGTTGTTTTGGACGATGCATATGTAGAAAGCCTATTTATTTTTTTCTAGTATTGACTAGCCAATTTGATCTTTTTTTCTTTCTTTCTATAGTGGAGATAGTCGCACGTAATGACAGATCACGGCCATATTATTAAAAGCTTGTGGTAAGAATGGGTTTCGTTCTAGTGCTCGAAAATAATATTCCAAAGCTTTCGTATGTTCTCCATTACTTGTGTGGATAAGCCCTATATTATAGAGTATATAACTTCGATCATAGGGATCAATTTCTAGTCGCATAGCTTCATAATAATTCTGCAAAGCTTCCGCGTAATTTCCTTCGGATTGAGCCGACATCCGTTACGGTCGTCATTCAATTGAAAGAATCTCCGTTCCAGAACCGTACGTGAGATTTTCACCTCATACGGCTCCTCCCTTATGTGCATAATGAGAATAATACATAGAATCAAAAAAGATTCAACGATGAAAAGATTCTCATTATGAACTCAGCAGGGCTAGTGTTTTTACAAGAAATCTCTAGCCAACCTTCCTGCAAGAGATTCTTTCTTAACATCAAGCCTATTGGGACTAGATAGAAATGATAAGATAACTCCAACAATTTCTTTGTTTTGAACGCCTCCTAATTTCCAGGAATTAGTCACTTCAATAGCCTTCGATGGTTATACGGGTATCCAAAGGACAAACGAGATGGATGTTTGTTGTCCCAACCATTCTTTTAGTCCCAAGCCCGCTAAGGAAAGGGCTGACTTAGAACAAAGTTTTCGTGTTGTTGATTCCTAGGTGTAGCGCTTCTTCCCCTATGCTGCCTATTAGCGCTAGTAGAGTAGGATTGACCCGTAATACAGAACCTCTAGGCGTAACCTTTCGCTTAATACTAGAATCGAGAATTGAAACATAGCATCTGAGGTTGCATTAATCGAGGATACACGACAGAAGGAATTGTTCTATTTCCAAACTTCACCTTCAAAAAGCGTAGATTTTTTTTCTCGAATCACGTGTTTTTCTCCTCGTAAGACTGAGAGAAATGAATAAATCGAAAATCAACAAAAAAAAAGAATCAAATCGCACCATCTCTGTAATAGGTAAATGCCTCTTTTTCTCCTGAAGTTGTCGGAATTACTCGTAATAAGATATTGGCTACAATTGAAAAGGTCTTATCAATAAAATTTCCATTTATCCGTGATCTAGGCATAGGTAGCAATCCATTGTAGAATTCTTTTCATTACCTCTCATGGGAAAAAGATCCCACAAAGAAAAGAATTGTATAGTACGAAATAACATAAAAACTGATTTTTTTTAAAGAAAAAAACAAAAGATATGAATCCTCTATTCCACTTGTTCCTTTTTGACAGGAATCGAGAAGAAATAAGAAATATTTCAACGCGATTCGATTTCATACTAATGTAGTAGTATAGGAACTATTCCGATTTCGGTGAAGTTACAAATTAGAAGAACTCGAGAAATTTTGATTGAATCATGATACAAATTACAAAGAAAAAAAAAAAGATCGAATAATCATTCTATGATGAAAATAGAATAACTGCCAATTTTGTGTACATAACGGGTATACACTATACAATCGAATCGAAAGTTTTTAGGAATTTCTATTCTAATGGAGGGGTAGGTATTTGTTGTTGAGAACTCCAAAACCGAAAAGGCATTTTTCCAATTTTCTGGTATGGAATCGTAGTCTATATAATTCCAATTATGATTTAAGAGTATCCATTAACTATAGTCTAAAAGATATAGACCATCAATCAGTTGATTCGTTCTAATTCATTGAATTAATCCGTTCTAAAAATAGAAAAATATCAGAAAAAGAGGGGAACGTTGTTTTTGGAAACATAAATTGCATTTTTTTTAACAATTTTTCGTAAAAATTGTATCTTTATCCCGGAGCCTCGAAGGAAAGAAAAATGGTTCTTTGCTTTGACTTTGATGAAAAATTTTCAGTTAAAATGGATTGGTCGTACCTATCCAATAATGGAATATAATGGAATATGGATTATGACTGACTCGCTATTCACTCGGTTTTGGGGTCATAATCATTATGTAGGAGAGATGGCCGAGTGGTTCAAGGCGTAGCATTGGAACTGCTATGTAGGCTTTTGTTTACCGAGGGTT
>JBBMKE010000006.1:34559-42059 GCA_037834125.1 Lippia alba
AATTTGTTATGAGCCCAAACGATGGATTCAATGAGTTCTTGCCAATAACCACGGCCGCTGAATAGAAACATTAAACTGAAAGCCCATACAAAATGAGCACCCAAGAAAAAAAGACCATATGCAGATAATGAGGAACCATAAGACTGAATTACCTGAGATGCCTGTGCCCATAAGAAATCTCGGAGCCACCCATTAATAGTAATGGAACTCTGCGCAAAGTTTCCTCCTGTAATATGAGTTACTACTCCTTGATCACTTATAGTACCCCAAACATCCGACTGCATTTTCCAACTGAAATGGAAAATAACTACCGAAATGGAATTGTACATCCAGAATAGACCTAAGAAGACATGATCCCAGGCGGATACTTGACATGTCCCCCCTCTTCCAGGTCCATCACAAGGGAAACGAAAACCAAGATTTGCTTTATCAGGGATCAAACGGGAACTGCGAGCAAATAGAACACCCTTCAGTAGTATCAATACAGTTACGTGGATCGTAAATGCATGAATATGATGGACTAAAAAGTCTGCGGTTCCTAATGGAATAGGTAACAAAGCAACTTTGCCGCCTACTGCTACCAACTCACCACCTCCCCAAGTTAAGCTGGTACTTGCTGTTGCACCAGGAGCTGTTATGCCAGGTGCTAAAGCATGGGTGTTTTGTACCCATTGAGCAAGGATGGGTTGTAATTGTATAGCGGTATCTGAAAACATATCTTGGGGACGCCCTAAAGCACTCATGGTATCATTATGAATATACAAGCCAAAACTGTGAAAACCTAAAAATATACATACCCAGTTAAGATGTGATATGATTGCATCGCGGTGTCTAAGGACACGATCTAATAGATCGTTGTATCGAGTAGTTGGATCGTAATCTCTTACCATAAAAATTGCTGCATGTGCAGCAGCACCAACTATAAGAAACCCACCGATCCACATGTGATGGGTGAACAACGAAAGTTGTGTACCATAGTCAATAGCTAGGTATGGATAGGGAGGCATGGAATACATATGGTGAGCTACAACAATGGTTAAAGAACCTAACATAGCGAGGTTAAGAGATAATTGAGCATGCCACGATGTTGTTAGGATTTCATAGAGTCCCTTATGGCCCTGCCCTGTAAATGGACCTTTATGAGCCTCTAAAATGTCTTTAAGGCCATGACCGATGCCCCAGTTAGTTCTATACATATGACCTGCGATCAGGAAAAGAATAGCAATAGCTAAATGATGGTGTGCAATATCGGTCAACCATAGACCACCTGTTATTGGGTCCAATCCTCCACGAAAAGTAAGAAATTCTGCGTATTTTGACCAATTCAAGGTGAAAAAGGGGGTTGCTCCCTCGGCAAAACTAGGATAAAGTTGAGCCAAAAGGTTCCGATTTAAGATAAATTCATGAGGAAGTGGTATTTCTTTAGGATCAACTCCAGCGTCGAGAAATTGGTTAATCGGTAAAGATACATGGATTTGGTGTCCCGCCCAAGAAAGAGACCCAAGTCCTAATAACCCCGCTAGGTGGTGATTTAACATGGATTCCACATCTTGGAACCAAGCCAATTTTGGGGCGGCTTTATGATAATGGAACCAACCGGCAAAAAGCATTAACGATGCAAAGACCAATGCCCCAATGGCGGTACAATAAAGTTGTAATTCATTAGTTATTCCAGATGCTCGCCAAATCTGAAAAAAACCGGAGGTTATTTGTATTCCTCGGAAACCCCCACCCACATCACCATTCAATATTTCTTGACCCACTATTGGCCAAACTACCTGAGCACTGGGTGCAATGTGAGTAGGATCACTTAGCCATGCTTCATAATTTGAAAAACGGGCGCCATGGAAGTACATCCCACTCAACCAAAGAAAGATAATGGAGAGTTGACCGAAATGAGCACTAAATACTTTTCGAGAGATCTCCTCCAAATCACTGGTATGACTATCGAAATCGTGAGCATCAGCATGTAGGTTCCAGATCCAAGTGGTAGTATCGGGGCCTTTAGCTATTGTTCTTGAGAAATGGCCGGGTCTGGCCCATTCCTCGAAAGAGGTTTTTATAGGATCCCTATCTACAACAATTTTAACTTCTGGTTCCGGCGAACGAATAATCATTAAGTCCTCCTCTTTCCGGACAACACATACAAAGAGACCCGCCAATCATCAAGTTTTTAGTGAACCTCCGAAAGATAGCTATTTTTTTTTATGATTAATCCTTTTTTTCCTATCTCCCATCCATCTATTTAGTTATTCACTAGAGCAATTATGATATTGAAGTCAATCCGAGGCAAGTGTTCGGATCTATTATGACATAACGATTAGGTGCCCAAGGGGCCTGTTTTTCCTCGGAAAGTACTTTCCCGGCGAAACGAAAAAACAATTTTTTTTTGCAACCTAAACCTAGTACACTTATATCTGAATGTATAAGTACCCATATGAATCTACTTCTATGAAATATTCTATTCCTTTACTAGAAATCACAAGATCATTCATTAGGATTAATAAGATCCATTGCTATATCTTATCCATATTTAGTCATTCCACCGTATCTTGTATCTTTCTTTTACTAGCTTTATTAGTTTTATTCTATACCGTTTTATCTCTATGAGATACCATACAATGATTTTATAAAGAAAGGATATAATGAAACTCTTGATTGGATCTTTTCATGGGAACACGATCTATTTTATTTGATTGATGGATCCAACAACTAATTTTAATGAATTAAAAAAGGGAGTGGTCTTATTCAAAACGCCTCGTGATCTTCAACCAATTTTGTGCTTCAATATAATTACCCGGACTAAGCGCTATAGCTTGTTTCCAATACTCAGCAGCTTGATCGGACCAAGCCTCTGCAATTTCAGAATCACCTTGTAGAATGGCCTGTTCTCCCCGGTCGGAATAGGTAGCTCCTTCCCTTCGAACCGTACTTGAGAGTTTCCTACCTCATACGGCTCGACAATCGATTCTTTTTGCTTGCGCCCCGTCTTAATCTACCTTATGTTAATTGAATTAGATTTGTCATATTGTCATAAAAGTATCCCATTTTTGTTGGGTTAGCCAGAAGAAGTTAATTACATAAGTTTAAAACTCTAATTTTTTGATCAATAAAAAGCTTTATCTTTTCTCCCACCTTCAGAGGAATGAAGTATGGATCGACCCTATATCCTATATATAATAGTGTTAAAATATAGTGTTAGAATTCTCTGAAAGGTAACTATCTCGATTGCATATATGGAATTTATATAATATAGATATAGAATTTTTGAAAAAGACTTTCCTCCCTAATATCCTAATATAATATAAGAAAAAAGAACTTACGATCTTTGGGATCTGATGCTACACCGCTGCTCAATACCTTAGTGGATCAACTCTATTACATAATTTGATTCCTAACTTTTATCCTGTATCACGGGATAAGTAAGCAAAGCAGTTCTTAACTCTATCGACCAAATAGCTTGCTAATTGATCTTTACGGTGCTTTCTCTATCAATTCAATCCTTTATCCATGGAGTATATAGGCTTTATCCATTTCTTCTTCATTTTGGTTCTCGTGAAGTCTCTTTACTTGCTACAGCTGATAAAAACCGTTGCTTTAGACGACGCATATGTAGAAAACCTATTTCATTCTAGTATTTACTAGTTAATTGGATCTTTTTTCCTTCTTTCTATAGTAGAGATAGTCGCACGTAATGACAGATCACGGCCATATTATTAAAAGCTTGTGGTAAGAATGGGTTTCGTTCCAGTGCCCGGAAATAATATTCCAAAGCCCTTGTATGCTCTCCGTTGCTTGTGTGTATAAGTCCTATGTTATAGAGTATATAACTTCGATCATAGGGATCAATTTCTGGTCGCGTAGCTTCATAATAATTTTGTAAAGCTTCCGCATAATTTCCTTCGGATTGAGCCAACATCCGTTACGGTCGTTCATTCTATTCAAAGAATCTCCGTTCCAGAACCGTACGTGAGATTTTCATTTCATATGGCTCCTCCCTTCTTTCTGCGCATAGTACTAAGGGAAATAATCCATGAAATTCAAATTTGACTATTCTCATTATGAACTGAAAGGAGCTAGTATTTTTACAAGAAATCTCTAGCCAGCCTTCCTGCAAGAGGTTTTTTATTAACACCAACTGTATTAGTACTAGATGGAAATGGTAACTCCAACAATTTCTTTGTCCTCAACGCCCCCTATTTCCAGGAATTAGTCACTTCAACGATCTTTGATGGTTATACGGATACCCAAAGTACGAACGAGATGGATGTTTGTTGTCCCAACCATTCTTGTTAGCCCCGATACCGATAAGGAAAAGGGTAATTTATAACAAAGTTTTCATGTTGTTGATTCCTAGGTGTAGTGCTTCTTCCCCTATGCTGCCTATTGGTACTAGTGGAGTAGGATTGACTCGCAATACGGAACCCATAGGTGTAACCTTTCGCTAAATACTAAAATCAACAATTGAAGCATCCGAGGCTGCATCAATCGAGGATACACGACAGAAGGAATTGTTCTATCTACAAACTTCACCTTCACCAAGCGTGGGTTTATTTTAATAATTTGGTTTTTTCTATCTCGAACCATGTCTCTTTTCTTTCTCGTAATACTGGACCTAAAAAAAAAAGAATCAAATCGCACCATCTCTGTAATAGGTAAATGCCTTTTTTTCTCCGGAAGTTGTCGGAATTATTCGTAATAAGATATTGGCCACAATTGAAGAGGTCTTATCAATAAAATTTGCATTTATCTGAGATCTTGGCATAATTAACAATCCATTCTATAATTCTTTTCATTACCCTTAGGGTAAGGGGAAAATGATCCCGCAAACTAAAGGAATTGTACGGTACGAAATAACATAAAATAAAAACAGACTAATTATAAAAAAAGATGTGGACCTTTTGTTTGGATTGGACAAGGAGAGATATGAAATATTGAAATCAGATTCGATTTCATTCGAATTTCGTAGTATAACAATGAACGGAACTATAATAAATATTTCATCTAAGTTGAATAACCAAGGATTGTACTGCGGATTCTGATAATTTGAGAAGTTTTTATTTGGTTATGATCCAAAGAAGAAACAAAAAACAAAACGGATACTTACCTTAGTCTAATCCATTTTGTTTATAGAAAAATTATTTCGTTTTGTTTTTTGTTTGCATAACATGCATATGCCATGTCATACAATTTAAATATAAAAATACACGGGACGATTCAATAATTTGTATTAGATCTATGGGATAGCTAATGAGCTAAATTTTTGTTGAGAAATAGAAAATTTTATTTGATTTGAAAGGAATTTTTCCTATGGAACTATTCATCAGTCGCACTTGTACTGCAATAATATGAATGACTCGCTATTCACTATTCACTCGGTTTCTGGTCAATAATAAGATTATGTAGGAGAGATGGCCGAGTGGTTCAAGGCGTAGCATTGGAACTGCTATGTAGACTTTTGTTTACCGAGGGTTCGAATCCCTCTCTTTCCGTTTATCTTAATTCACCAACGTTACTGAATCAAATCAAATACCATTATCTCAACAAGAGGACCCTTATTTGATATAAATTCTCAATTCCTAATCACATTACTGTGATACGTAAAATACAAATATCGGAAAAAGAAAGAGCAAAAAATATTACCGTTTGTCCGTTTGTGATAGGTGAATAATAAAAATTCGGACCAAGGCCCTTAGATCTATTTATTTTTATTTCGGCGAAAACAGACAAAATTCTATGAATTTTTCTTTGTTATTTTTGTGAGGTTCAAGTCTGACGGGAATAATATTCTACGACTAACAACTCATTTATTTTCAAACCAATCCATTTACTATCTACTATTTGATTTACTACTCCTTTATATTGGAATGAGTCAAAAGTCAAATGTTTTGGCAATTCCTCGTGGGGGGATAAAGAAATATAATTTTTAATCAGAGTTTTCGATCTTTGTTTATCCTTCGTAGTAATAATATCTCTCGGTTTACAACGATAACTTGGTATATCCACTATACCACCATTAACTAAAATATGTCTATGGTTAACTAATTGCCTGGCTCCAGGAATCGTCGAAGCTATACCCAATCGGAAAAGGATATTATCCAAACGCATCTCAAGTAATTGTAGTAAAACCTGACCTGTTGACCCTTTGGCTTTTCCAGCGATATGCACATATTTAAGTAATTGTCGCTCTGTCAGACCATAATGAAACCGCAATTTCTGTTTTTCTTCTAGACGAATACGATATTGCGATCTTTTACCAGAACGCAATTGGTTTTTAGGATCACTTCCGGATCTAGGTCTTTTACTAGTTAGTCCTGGTAAAGTCCCCAGACGACGTATTTTTTTGAAACGAGGTCCTCGGTAACGAGACATAAAGACTCCTTTTTTATTTTATTGAAATTTCATTGTTTAAGAATAAACAAAAATGAAAACTGAACTCTAAATTAAGACTGAACTAAAGGATAAACAAAGCTAAATTTATTGAAATACTACAAAAAAGTAGAATAAAATATAAAATAAATCACTATCCGTATTTTTGGTATATATGTATATATATAATTTCTATATATAAATATAATTTTAAAATTTTTTGTATATATAGGAAGTTGTGGCTACGTTTTATAATTTGTTCTTTTATGATTTGTTCTGTAGAAAGAGATCTAATTCTTCCAATATGTTGTTTTTTATTTATAGTTGCAAGTTACCACGACATAATAGATGGATCAGTTATTCAACATTTTGATAAAATGGGGAGAGAGACTCTCAATCACGTAAAAAATCGATAGAAAAAAGCCGGCTATCGGAGTCGAACCGATGACCATCGCATTACAAATGCGATGCTCTAACCTCTGAGCTAAGCAGGCTCACATATCACATACACATATCACATAACATAAGAGAAAAATAGTATATAGAAATCAAAGAAACTACCGGATTTCATCTATTAGCCAATCTTAGCTTAGCTATTTATTTTAATTTTATAATACTAACTATATTTATATTTAATATGAACTAGAACCATATAGTTGTATATAGTTCATATTTTATTAACTATTATAGAACTAACTATATCTAACGATATAGATAGAATAGTTAAAATGTATAGAACTACTTCTAACTATAATGTATAACATAATGTATTTACATATATACATATATGTATTTTTTTTTTATTTATTTTCCAAATAATTTCTATATCTATATTAGATAGATTTTAGATATATAGTCTTATATAGATTTTATATATATATATCCTTCTATTTATAAATATATATATAAATATAAAAGATAAAAGATATATATATCTTTTATATAAAATTTTATATAAAATAAAAAAAAAATGGAATTTTACTTATTTAATTTAATTAATTATAATATGATGAATATCAATTTAATCAAATTGTAAATTATAATTCGAAAAAATCGAACTCTTTCTGAAAACTTAAAATTTTTTAAAGCAGTTCTATAAAATTATAGAAATTTAATAGTTATTAACTAGTG
>JBBMKE010000006.1:44559-51224 GCA_037834125.1 Lippia alba
TTACTAACCAATCAGATAAACGATCCTGTTGCATCTTCTTGATTTCTCCCACATTTGTATTTATTTGTATTGAGTATTTCAATTTACAATGAAATTTTTAAAGAGTGACCCTTTTTTTTCTTATTCTGCACAAAAGAACCTTACCTTTCCTGATTCACTAATTCGGGGGGAGATACTGAACTTTTGGATTGAAAAAATGTTTTAGAAGGTATCTCTGAAGTAGATGCGGATTGATAGAGCAATTCTTGATCATAATTTCCAGTATGAATACTACGCCGAACATAAAACTTATGATTGGTAGTAAAACATCGATTTTCCTGTTGAGACACAGTTCTATCTTCAAGGATTTCTCTAGATATCTTCTTACGAAGTTTCGTTATAGCATCTATAACAGCCTCTGGTTTAGGTGGGCAGCCCGGCAAATAGACATCGACAGGAATTAGCTTATCGACTCCACGAACAGTACTATAAGAATCAGTACTGAACATACCTCCTGTAATAGTACAGGCTCCCATAGCAATGACATATTTTGGTTCAGGCATTTGCTCATATAATCTTACTAAAGAAGGAGCCATTTTCATTGTTACTGTGCCGGCTGTTAAAATTAGGTCTGCTTGCCTAGGACTCGATCTTGGTACCAATCCATAACGATCAAAGTCGAATCGCGAGCCTATTAATGAAGCAAATTCAATGAAACAACAACTGGTACCATAGAGAAGCGGCCATAAACTGGAAAGTCTTGACCAATTCGAAAGATCATTCAATGTAGTTGAAATAACTGAATTGGTAGTTATTTTGTCAAGTAAGGGAAACTCAATCAAATTCATAACTGTCTCAATGTAATCTTTTCCTTCCTTTTTATTTTGATTGTATGAATATTTAGTTAAGACCATTCCAATGCTCCTTTTCGCCATGCATAAACTGAACCAACAATTAAGATAAGCACGAAAATGAAAGCTTCAATAAATACGGATACACCCAATACATCGAAACTCATTGCCCATGGATAAAGAAATACCGTTTCAACATCAAAAACAACAAAAACTAGAGCAAACATGTAATAGCGGATTCGGAATTGTAACCAAGCATCCCCTATGGGTTCTATACCCGATTCATAACTAGATAGTTTCTCCGGTCCTTCCCTAACCGGGGCTAAAACTCCGGAAATTACAAATGCCAAGATAGGAATAATGCTTGATATTATCAGAAATGCCCAGAAAATATCATATTCGTGAAGCAGAAACATAAATGTACTCCTATTAATGTGGAATATGCTGAATTATTCGATTCGAATCGGAAGTGTCAATTTATCCAGAACTTCTTATCTTAGTTTAGGCGAAAGAAGAATATATTATTTTGATCAAACGGCATAGTTTAGAGTTTCTGTGGGACATATCTTGTTTAAAGATTCACCTAAGAAAATCCCACTTACATTTTTTATTTCGATTCTATTTAGATATGGTGTAGACATAGGGTGCTCCTTCTTACAAAAACAAGATTCTCCCACTTTGTCTTGGGTTCTCTATCCTCTATAAAAAGATAATTCTATAAAAACAAGTTAATAAAATACTAAAATATCCTATATTATCCTATATATCCATTTATATATTATTATGATTAATATCTATATTATAATCCTAATACCTAATATATATATATCCCCTAATATATCCCAATAATAATTATTATAATAATTATATAAAATAAATATCCTATAATTAAATACTATGAATAGTCTATAATTAGTATATTCAAATTATTTATTTCATTTCCTTTTTTCTTAATTAATTTGATTCAATCCATTGAATTGAGAGGTGACATATAACAAGTTATATCTTTCTCTACAAAAACAAAAAAAAATTGGAAACTTTGAACCTGTACCATCCCACCTTATCAGAAATAAATAAGAAGGATGGAGTTATTTCATTAGAGTTAGAATAAAAGATTCTTTCTATTTTGGAACAATCTCTAGTAATAAACTAGATTACGATTTGGAATGAACCAAAATACTCGTTTGTTTTGTTATGGCAATAACACTTAATATTAATAATATAATGATAACACCAAACAATGGGGTAGATTCCGACACAAAAAAACTTTTACAGTACACCTATACTAGATACTAGACAATGAAACATAGCAAAGAGTGGAGTAATCTAATCGACGGAATCGTAAAAGATTTACATAACATTACATTTTCTAATGAAAGAATTACATATTATCGAATGATTCAATAGACCAAATCAAACCCCCAGCCCAAACCCCCCCGACTCGTAGAATATAGAATAAGAAACGTTAATCCTTTAGTACCAATTCATTATCTCTCCATTATTTGTGAATCAATCAATAAGGTTTCTATTGTTCTGCCAAAAAGAGATTAGTGATTAGTCAGGACAGGGGTTTTCTACAAATACAAGACCTAAGACCAAGAAAAGAATACGTCTTAGACCCATGCTACTTAGGATTAGATTTCGTTGGGTCAGGTTGAAGTTTTTAGTCGGAATCATGTCATGATTTCCACTTCCTAAATTGATTGGGATTCGGTATACAAAAACAAAAGCGTGTCGCTAACTCTTTGATCATGTACAGGAAAAGAGAAAAAGTAATATTTAATTCATCCACGATTATTAATGAGAAAGGGTGAGTAATTTATACGAAATTTGAGAAGTACAGATTAGATCTATTGAAATTTTTTTCTGTACTTATCTTATGTATTTACATGAAGATTTGATAATGCTTTCATTTCTACGATACCTGGCCACAACTATGAGGAAATTAAAGCTATACTAAAATAATATAAAATATATTAGGATTATAGGGCTATACGGACTCGAACCGTAGACCTTCTCGGTAAAACGGATCAAACTTATTATTATCGAAATGATTTGAACTGTTTCAAAGACCCAACATGCATTTTGTTGCATTGGGCTCTTCCATCAACTGATGTAAAGATCAGTTATTCTACCATATTTTATCTTTAGAGGAAGATAATGAGATGGCTCCATGTGCTATTATTCATTATTTGTATTCTGATCTAGGAGCAATACCAAAGTGTTTCAAGGAAGTATTACGTTGACTTAGGTCTGCCTTCGGCCTAGATTAACCTAAGTTAAATAGAATCTCTATCGCCTCGCTGGAACAGTCGAATATGAGACTTCATGCACCTTCAAGTTCATAGAGCGAAAAGAGGTTTTTTTGAGTCCCTTATACTCATTATGCCTAGCATTGAATGGGATGGGTATTTACCTTATCAACTATCAAATCACTGGCGGGTTCTATTTGATTTGGCAACTTAATTAGCGCCTGAATCGGACCGAACCAAATATTTGTCAGGTCAGGCTATTGTTCTCTTGTTCCCTCGAACCTATGGAATGGAGTAAGACATCAATTTTTCAATACGATCAATTATGTTCATTGCATAATTGGCTCCTTTGAAAAGCATTGGCGCACGTGTAAACGAGGTGCTCTACCAACTGAGCTATAGCCCTTGTTATAGACATCTTAACATATAGACAATTTCTTGTCAAGATAGATATTTCATAATCCCACATGATAGCTCTCTGATTTATTTATTTTATTTAAGCTTAACAGAAAGAAATTAGTATTGCTTGGAAATCCTATTCTATCTATAATTCCCGAAGTGATGGGTTCCTATTTGTAGTGATAAATGACCTACTTAACTCAGTGGTTAGAGTATTGCTTTCATACGGCGGTAGTCATTGGTTCAAATCCAATAGTAGGTAGAACTTATTAGATACTGGAGTCGATGAAATGATATCTAATAAGTTTTTCTACCCATCTTTTTTTTATCAGATTAGACTTGATTGTGTTCAATTAGCAAAATCAACATGTGGTGTATATATAAAGAACTTTTAAAAAACTTATTCTTTTTATTTTGATCTAATGACTTAACTAGTAGGAAATAACATTGACAGCCTCCACTCGTGTCCTAGCTCGTCTGAGAGCTAGATTCGCTTCAATTGCTTGTCTCTTACCCTCAGCTCCACTCAAATTAGCTTCAGCTATTTCAAGAGCTTGTTGAGCTTCTTGCGGATCAATGTCAGTACTTATTTCCGCATCATTTCCTAAAATGGTGATTTCATTATTACCTATTCTAGCAAAACCACCCATCAGAGCCACCGTTAACCATTGGTCGTTGTTAAGGCGTATTCTCAAAAGACCTATATCTACAGCCGTGGCAATGGGGGCGTGGTTTGGTAATACGCCAATTTGACCACTATTAGTAGATAAAATGATTTCTTTCACTTCTGAATCCCAAATAATTCGATTAGGAGTCAGTACACAAAGATTTAAGGTCATTTCTTTAATTTGCCCTCCTCTTCTAAGTTTATAGCTTTCGCGGTAGCTTCATCGATGTTACCCACCAAATAAAAGGCTTGCTCGGGAAGACTGTCTAATTCTCCGGAAAGGATCAGTTGAAACCCCCTAATTGTTTCTGCAAGACCGACATATTTTCCTGGAGAACCAGTAAATACTTCTGCCACGAAGAAGGGTTGTGATAAGAAACGCTCAATTTTTCGTGCTCTGGCTACAGTTAAACGATCTTCTTCGGATAATTCGTCCAACCCAAGAATAGCTATAATGTCCTGAAGTTCTTTGTAACGTTGTGAAGTTTGCTTAACTCTTTGCGCAGTTTCGTAATGTTCCTCACCAACGATTCGAGGTTGTAACATAGTTGACGTTGAATCTAAAGGATCCACTGCAGGATAAATACCTTTGGCAGCTAACCCTCTTGATAGTACGGTAGTAGCATCTAAATGTGCAAATGTCGTGGCAGGAGCAGGGTCGGTCAAATCGTCCGCAGGTACATAAACGGCTTGTATCGAAGTTATGGATCCCTTTTTGGTAGAAGTAATTCTTTCTTGCAAAGAACCCATTTCTGTACTAAGGGTAGGTTGATAACCCACTGCAGAAGGCATTCTCCCCAATAAGGCGGATACTTCTGATCCCGCTTGGACGAAACGAAAGATATTGTCGATGAATAGAAGTACGTTTTGCTCATTAACATCCCGGAAATATTCCGCCATGGTTAGTGCAGTCAAACCGACTCTCATACGAGCTCCCGGCGGTTCATTCATTTGACCATAGACTAGAGCTACTTTGGATTCTGCAATATTTTTTTCATTAATTACTCCGGATTCTTTCATTTCTATGTAAAGATCATTTCCTTCACGAGTACGTTCGCCTACTCCGCCAAATACGGATACGCCTCCATGAGCTTTGGCAATGTTGTTGATCAATTCCATGATGAGTACTGTTTTACCTACTCCAGCTCCCCCAAATAGTCCTATTTTTCCTCCACGGCGATAAGGAGCTAAAAGATCCACTACTTTAATTCCTGTTTCAAAGATTGAGAATTTTGTATCCAACTCTATAAAGGCGGGTGCGGGTCTATGAATAGGAGATGTTGTGCTAGTATCTACAGGACCTAAATTATCAACAGGTTCCCCAAGAACGTTGAAAATTCGTCCGAGTGTAGCTCCGCCGACTGGAATGCTTAGAGGAGCTCCCGTATCAATTACTTCCATTCCTCTCGTCAATCCATCCGTAGCACTCATAGCTACAGCTCTAACTCGATTATTTCCTAATAATTGTTGTACTTCACAAGTCACATTAATTTGCTGACCGACAGTATCTCGACCCTTAACTACTAAAGCGTTATAAATATTAGGCATCTTGCCCGGAGGAAAAACAACATCTAGTACTGGGCCAATAATTTGAGCGATACGCCCTAGGTTTTGTGTGGAAACCGCAGGACTAGAAGGGGTAGGATTGATTCTCATAATTATAATTAAAGTGAAATATGTCGAAAATTTTTTTGGAATAGTGCTATGCCAAGGGGAAAATAAATGTCCGATAGCAGATTGATCGGTTAATTCAATACAATAAGAAATAAATGGGAGTTAGCACTCGATTTAGTTGGTGTCACCCAACCGAATACGATTCAATCGTATACTCATTGAATGAGTAAAGAGTAAATTTTCAAGTTCAGCCAATCCCTCTTTTTTTTTCAAAAGAAATATCAAGTACATGAAATCACGAATAAGTCTCTTTAATTTCTCTATCATTATAGAAAAGACCATCCATATTGGATTCCAATATATATAGAATTTGAACCCGAACTACATTTATGATTCAGTATTTCGATCTCGTTGGCTATTGTTCTTTCTATTTTTTTTTTTTAGATATTTGATTTCTGCCTATCTATTCTTTATACCCTTTTTCGGATGAATTATGCCTATTTTCACATCTAGGATTTACATATACAACATATATCACTGTCAAGAGGGAATTTTTCTTAGTATTTAGATATTTAAATTAGATTCAAAAGAATAAGGAGATAAATTTAATTGTAAATTTGCAAAACAAACATTAGGTTGCGTCATATATATCAAAGAGTATACAATAATGATGTATTTGATGAATCAAATACATGGTCTAATAACGAACCATTTCATTTTAACATAACATTGAAATTTGTTGATAATATTAGTTGAATATTTTTTTTTTGAAAGATTTTTGTCAAAGGTTTCATTCACGCATAATCCATATCGAGTAGACCTTGTCGTTGTGAGAATTCTTAATTCATGAGTTGTAGGGAGGGACTTATGTCACCACAAACAGAGACTAAAGCAAGTGTTGGA
>JBBMKE010000006.1:51324-53824 GCA_037834125.1 Lippia alba
TTTTTTCTTTCTATAGTAGAGATAGTCGCACGTAATGACAGATCACAGCCATATTATTCAAAGCTTGTGGTAAGAATGGATTTCGTTCGAGTGCCCGAAAATAATATTCTAAAGCTTTTGTATGTTCTCCGTTACTTGTGTGGATAAGGCCTATGTTATAGAGTATATAGCTTCGATCGTAGGGATCAATTTCTAGTCGCATAGCTTCATAATAATTCTGTAAAGCTTCCGCATAATTGCCTTCGGATTGAGCTGACATCCGTTACGGTCGTCATTCGATTCAAAGAATTCTCCGTTTCAGAACCGTACATGAGATGAAAATCTCATACGGCTCCTCCCTTATGTGCATAATGAGAATAGAATAATGGAATCAAAAACAAAAAAGATTGAAATATTCTCATTATGAACTGAGTGGGGCTAATGTTTTTACAAGAAATCTCTAGCCAACCTTCCTGCAAAAGCTTTTTCTTATTCTTAATATCACGCGTGTTGGTACTAGATCAAACTGTAAACTCCAACAATTTCTTTGTTCTCAACGCCCCTTAATTTCCAGGAATTAATCACTTCAACAGTCTTCGATGGTTATAAGGGTATCCACAGTACGAACGAGATGGATGTTTGTTATCCCAACCATTCTTCTTAGTCCCGATCCCGATAAGGAAAAGGGGCAGTTTCTAACAAAGTTTTCGTGTTGCTGATTCCTAGACGTAGCGCCTCTTCCCCTATGCCGCCTGTTGGTACTGGTGTAGTAGGGTTGACTTGCAATACAGAACCCATAGGTGTAACCTTTCGCTCAATACTAGAATCGACAATTGAAGCATCTGAGGCTGCATTAATCGGGGATACACGACAGAAGGAATGGTTTTATCTATAAACTTCACCTTCAACAAGCGTAGATTTTTTCAATAATTTTTTTTTTTCGTTCTTTTCTATCCCGAATCGTCTTTCTTTCTCCTAAGACCGAAAGCGGTAAATAAAAAATAATCAAATCGCACCATCTCTGTAATAGCTAAATGCCTCTTTTTCTCCTGAAGTTGTCGGAATTATTCGTAATAATATATTGGCTACAATTGAAAAAGTCTTATCAATAAAATTTCCATTTATCCGCGATCTAGGCATAGGTAAAAATCCATTCTATAATTCGTTTCATTACCTCTTGTGAGAAAATGATCCCACAAACAAAGAAATTGTACAGTACAAAATAACATAAAAGCAGACGCATTAAAAAAAAAAATAGACCGGTCCGTTGATTCGTTCCAATTCATTGATTAAATCAGGCAGAAATATCAGAAAAAATAGGAGCGTCGTTTTTGCAAACAAGATATATACTTTTATTGTTTTTAAAAGTTTTTCACAAACAAAAAAATTCTCTTTTTCCCCAGACTCAAAGGAAGAATTTTTGATTTGCTGAAAGAGTTTCTATTTTTCTAGTTAGAATGGATTCGATTGTCCGTACCCATCTAACAATCGAATTTGAACAACTCGCTATTCACGCGAGTTCTCGGTCATAATCGTTGTGTAGGAGAGATGGCCGAGTGGTTCAAGGCGTAGCATTGGAACTGCTATGTAGGCTTTTGTTTACCGGGGGTTCGAATCCCTCTCTTTCCGTACCTTGACCTAATTCGCCAATGTTACTGACCACAATGTCTCGAAGCAAAAAAGAATGAATACCGGGCAGTCAGGCCGTTTTTTGAGATAGATTCTCAATTCCCAGTTTCTGTGATACGTAAAATACAGGAAAGAAAGGGAAAGGGCGGGCAGGGGATAAAAATCTACCCTCGGATCTATGATACATGAATGGGATAAAAAAAACTCCCCGGATCAAACTCCTTACCTTGTATCCCTTTCCTTAAGTTAGGTGAAAGGGGAAATTTGTACGAGCCCGTTATTTTAGTTAGGTTTAAGTCTGACGAGAATAATATTCTACGACAAGCAATTCATTTATTTTCAAACCGACCCATTGACTATCTATTATTTGATTGACTAATCCTTTATATTGGAATGCGTGAAGAGTCAAATGCTTTGGCAATTCCTCATGGTGGGATGAATCAAGATAATTTTGAATCAGAGATCTAGATTTTTGGTCATCCCTTGCTGTAATAATATCTCGGGGTTTGCAACGATAACTTGGTATATCGACTATACGCCCATTAACTAAAATATGTCGATGGTTAACTAATTGGCGGGCTTGAGGAATAGTTGAAGCCATACCCAATCGAAAAAGAATGTTATCCAAACGCATTTCAAGTAATTGTAGTAAAACCAGACCGGTTGACCCTTTGGCTTTTCCGGCGATACGAACATATTTAAGTAATTGTCGTTCTGTAAGACCATAATGAAAACGCAATTTTTGTTTTTCTTCTAAACGAATTCGATATTGAGATTTTTTTCCGGAGCGCGATTGGTTTCTAAAATCGCTTCCGGCTCTAGGCCTTTTACTCGTTAGTCCCGGCAAAGCCCCCAGACGGCGTATTTTTTTGAAACGAGGCCCTCGGTAGCG
>JBBMKE010000006.1:58824-73824 GCA_037834125.1 Lippia alba
ATTTTTGTTTCGAATTTCGAATCTTCGAAATTCAATCTGTTTTGATTCTATTCTATATTTTGATTCTATTCTATATATAGAATATTTTATGTTTATGAATTATGTTTATTATTCTTATTTGAGATTAGTATAGGGCTATACGGACTCGAACCGTAGACCTTCTCGGTAAAACAGATCGAACTAATTCTTATCAAAATGATTCGAACTCTTTCAAAGACCCAACATGCATTTTTTTTGCATTGGGCTCTTTCATTAACTGATAGAAATATCAGTTAGTCTACCATATTTTTTCTTGACAGAAAAATAAAGAAATGGCTCCATGTGCTCTAATTCATTATTTGGATTCGGATATAGGAGCACTCCCAAAGTGTTTCAAAGAAGGGTTATCTTGACGTAGGTCTGCTTATGGCCTAGATCAACCTAAACTAAAAGGAGTCTCTATCATCCTGATTAAAGAATCACATATGAAACGTCATACGCCTTAAGATTCATAGAACGAAAAGAGAATTTTTGAGATCCTTATACTCATTATGCCTAGCATTGAATAGACTAGGTATTCACCTTATCAATATCTCAAATCTCAAATCGATGCCGGCTTTTATTTGGTTCCTAAAAGGGCACCCGAATCGGGCCGAGCCATTTGTCAGGCTATTGTTCTCTTGTTTTGTTCCCTACAAGCCACAGAGTCAGACATTGATTTCTCAAAAAGATCAATTCCTTTGATTGCAGGATGGACTCCCCTGAAAAACATTGGCGCACGTGTAAACGAGGTGCTCTACCTAACTGAGCTATAGCCCTTGTCCTTGTGAGACCTATTTTATCATATTATGTAGATAATTTCTTGTCAAGATGAATATTGCATGATCCCACACCATATCTCTTTGATCTTTTGGATTGGTATTGCTTAGAAGTCCTATTGGATTTATACTCCATCGATGGGATGTGATGGATCTCTTTTTATTTTTTGGTATAATGATAAATGACCTACTTAACTCAGTGGTTAGAGTATTGCTTTCATACGGCGGGAGTCATTGGTTCAAATCCAATAGTAGGTAGAAATTATTAGATACCATTGGCTGTGGTATCTAATAAGTTTTTCTACTCACCTTCGTTTATTGATTTTGTATCTTTTCTATCCTATTCGATTTGATTTTCGAATTGAAACTTCAACCTTTTTCCTTCCATCAGAATCTGATTCCAATTGATTGAATTTAATTGGATTCAATTGGCAGAATAAAAATAAAAATAGGGTGTATAAACAGAAATTCTTTGGATTATTCTATTCGGGCGCACCAACTAGTTATCAAATCGCATTGATAACCTCTACTCGTGTCCTAGCTCGTCTGAGAGCTAGATTTGCCTCAATTGTTTGTCTCTTGCTTTCAGCTTTCCTCAAATTAGCTTCCGCTATTTCAAGAGTTTGCTGGGCTTCTTGGGGCTCAATGTCACTACTCTTCTCCGCATCATTTACTAAAATAGTGATCTCATTATTCCCTATTCTAGCAAAACCACCCATCAGAGCCATTGTTACCCATTGGTCGTTAAAGCGGATTCTTAAAATACCTATATCTACAGCTGTCGCAATAGGCGCGTGATTTGCTAATACGCCTATTTGTCCACTATTAGTCGATAAAATGATTTCTTTCACTTCTGAATCCCAAACAATCCGATTCGGGGTCAGTATACAAAGATTTAAGGTCATTTCTTCAAATTACTCTCCATTTCTAAGTTTGTAGCCTTCGCAGTAACTTCATCGATGTTACCTACCAAATAAAAGGCCTGTTCAGGAAGACCGTCTAATTCTCCGGACAGGATCAATTTAAACCCTCTAATAGTTTCTGCTAGACCAACATATTTCCCCGGGGAACCGGTAAATACTTCTGCTACGAAAAAGGGTTGTGATAAGAAACGCTCAATTTTTCGCGCTCTTGCTACGGTTAAACGATCCTCTTCGGACAATTCGTCCAACCCAAGGATAGCTATAATGTCCTGAAGTTCTTTGTAACGTTGTAAAGTTTGCTTAACTCTTTGCGCAGTTTCATAATGTTCCTCGCCAACGATTCGAGGTTGGAGCATAGTTGACGTTGAGTCTAAAGGATCGACTGCTGGATAGATACCTTTAGCAGCTAATCCTCTTGAGAGTACGGTAGTAGCATCTAAATGGGCAAATGTCGTGGCAGGAGCGGGGTCAGTCAAATCATCCGCGGGTACATAAACTGCTTGAATAGAAGTTATGGACCCCTCTTTGGTAGAAGTAATTCTTTCTTGTAAAGAACCCATTTCGGTACTAAGGGTAGGTTGATAACCCACAGCAGAAGGCATTCTACCCAATAAGGCGGATACCTCGGATCCCGCTTGGACGAAACGGAAGATATTGTCGATAAATAGAAGTACGTCTTGTTCATTAACATCTCGGAAATATTCTGCCATAGTTAGGGCCGTCAAACCAACTCTCATACGAGCTCCTGGTGGTTCATTCATCTGACCGTAGACTAGAGCCACTTTAGATTCCGCAATATTTTGTTCATTAATTACTCCAGACTCTTTCATTTCCATGTAAAGATCATTTCCTTCACGAGTACGTTCACCGACTCCGCCAAATACGGATACACCCCCATGAGCTTTGGCAATGTTGTTGATCAATTCCATAATGAGTACTGTTTTACCCACTCCAGCTCCCCCGAATAGTCCGATTTTTCCTCCCCGACGATAAGGAGCTAAAAGATCTACTACTTTAATTCCTGTTTCAAAAATAGATAATCTTGTATCTAACTGTATAAAGGCAGGCGCGGATTTATGAATAGGGGATGTTGTGCGAGTATCTACAGGACCTAAATTATCAACAGGCTCTCCAAGCACGTTGAAAATTCGTCCTAGAGTCGCTCCGCCGACTGGAACACTTAGAGGAGCTCCCGTGTCAATCACTTCCATCCCTCTCGTTAGACCATCTGTAGCACTCATGGCTACAGCTCTAACCCGATTATTCCCTAATAATTGCTGTACCTCGCAAGTCACATTAATTGGTTGACCAACAGTATCTCGACCCTTAACTACCAGAGCATTGTAAATATTAGGCATCTTGCCGGGGGGAAAGGCTACATCCAGTACCGGACCAATGATTTGAGCGATATGTCCCAGGTTTTTTTTTGCAAGCGTGGAAACCCCAGGGCCGGAAGTAGTAGGATTTATTCTCATAATAATAAAGTGAAATATGTCAATTTTTTTTTTTCGAACTTGATCGCATCCAAAAGAAAATCTTCGATAGCAATTGGGTCGGTTAATTCAATAAGAAATGGGAGTTCGCGCTCGATTTCGTTGGTACCGTCCAACCGAATGCAATTCAATTGTTTCCTTATGCTTATGCAATTTCAATGAGGGAATTTTCAAGTTCAACCAACCGACTTTCAAAATATCAAGTGGATGAATAAAAATCTTGAGAAAGTCTTTCATTTATCTATCATTATAGACAATACCCGCCATATTATCTATGGAGTTCGAACCTGAACTCTATTTTTCGGTTCATTATTTCTATCTCATTGGCCCTTATTTCTTATTTTAGCATATCGATTTATGCCTAGTCTATTCTTTTATATATATATACCCCCCTTTCTTTCCTGGACGAATTACACATATTTTCTTTGCACATCTAGGATTTACGTATACAACATGTATTAGTGTCAAGAGTGAATTTCTTATTATTCAGATATTTTGATTGAAAAAAAAAAAAGTAAGGGATTAGAAACTTGAAAGGCACTGATTGGGTTGCGCCATACATATGAAAGAGTATACAATAATGATGTATTTGGTGAATCAAATACCGTGGTCTAAAAAAACAAGGGACCGTTCTGAGTAGTTGATAATATTAATTGAAAATCTTGTGAAAGATTCCTGTGAAGGGGTTTCATTAACTCCTAATTTATGTCGAGTAGACCTTGCTCTTACGAGAATTTTTAATTCATGAGTTATAGGGAGGGACTTATGTCACCACAAACAGAGACTAAAGCGAGTGTTGGATTCAAAGCCGGTGTTAAAGATTATAAATTGACTTATTATACTCCTGAATATGTAACCAAAGATACTGATATCTTGGCAGCATTCCGAGTAACTCCTCAACCCGGAGTTCCACCCGAGGAAGCGGGGGCTGCGGTAGCTGCGGAATCTTCTACTGGTACATGGACAGCTGTGTGGACCGATGGGCTTACCAGCCTTGATCGTTACAAAGGGCGATGCTACAACATTGAGCCCGTTGCTGGAGAAGAAAATCAATATATATGTTATGTAGCTTACCCGTTAGACCTTTTTGAAGAAGGTTCTGTTACTAACATGTTTACTTCCATTGTGGGTAATGTATTTGGTTTCAAAGCCCTACGAGCTCTACGTTTGGAGGATCTGCGAATTCCCCCTGCTTATTCCAAAACTTTCCAAGGCCCGCCTCATGGTATCCAAGTTGAAAGAGATAAATTGAACAAGTATGGTCGTCCCCTATTGGGATGTACTATTAAACCAAAATTGGGATTATCCGCAAAAAACTACGGTAGAGCAGTTTATGAATGTCTACGCGGTGGGCTTGATTTTACCAAGGATGATGAAAACGTGAACTCACAACCTTTTATGCGTTGGCGAGACCGTTTCGTATTTTGTGCTGAAGCTATTTATAAAGCACAAGCAGAAACAGGTGAAATCAAAGGACATTACTTGAATGCAACTGCAGGTACATGTGAAGAAATGATGAAAAGGGCCATATTTGCCAGAGAATTGGGAGCTCCCATCGTAATGCATGACTACTTAACTGGAGGATTTACTGCAAATACCAGTTTGGCTCATTATTGCCGCGACAATGGTCTACTTCTTCACATCCACCGCGCAATGCATGCAGTTATTGATAGACAGAAAAATCATGGTATGCATTTTCGTGTACTAGCTAAAGCATTACGTATGTCTGGTGGAGATCATATTCACGGTGGTACAGTAGTAGGTAAACTGGAAGGGGAACGTGAGATGACTTTAGGTTTTGTTGATTTATTACGTGATGATTATATTGAAAAAGACCGAAGTCGCGGTATTTTTTTCACTCAAGATTGGGTTTCTATGCCAGGTGTTATTCCCGTGGCTTCAGGGGGTATTCATGTTTGGCATATGCCTGCCCTAACCGAAATCTTTGGAGATGATTCCGTACTACAGTTCGGTGGAGGAACTTTAGGACACCCTTGGGGAAATGCACCTGGTGCGGTAGCTAATCGGGTAGCTTTAGAAGCATGTGTACAAGCTCGTAATGAGGGACGTGATCTTGCTCGTGAGGGTAATGAGATTATCCGTGAAGCTGCCAAATGGAGCCCGGAACTAGCCGCTGCTTGTGAAGTATGGAAAGAGATCAAATTCGAGTTCGAACCAGTAGATAAGATAGATAAACAGAAAGTATAAGAACTAAGCGCGCATAATTCAGTAATTTCTGTTTGTTCTCCTAATTGATTGCAATTAAACTCGGCCCAATCCTTTTCCTAAAAAAAAGGATTGAGCCGAATAAAGAACGACCGTCCTATACTATGTGTTTGCATAGATCTTTCATATGTGCAGATCTTATATATACAAGATCTAAATTAAATACAACATCAAATCGAAGACTAAAGAAGTCAATACTTATGTTGTTTATTGTTGGATTCATAGGATTAATTATGGATCCTTGGGATTGGTGGATCATTTTCTATCCTGCAGTTTCAGGCCATAGATAAAGCCAAGGGGGGGCTACTTCTACCCACCCTGTATATTGTCTTTTTCATTTCATGTTACAATAGAAACTTATTATTTTATTTGATTATATGATACGAGATTATACGAGAATGAATTCTTCATTTATAGTATAGGAAGAAATAACTATTTATCTTTTCGATGAGAATTCTTTTGTACATGACATGAGAGAAACCTGTCTTTATATTTCTAATTGAGGAAAAGATTCTATCATAATATATCATAATATATATATTGAAGTGATACCCGGATTCCCCAAAAAGAAAATCATTTCTTTCAATACTCACTCATTGTTAGTTAACAATTCCAATGGTTGGATCGTATGCTTAATTCTGATAGGAAATAAAATAGTAAAATGATTATTCATCGAATGACTATTCATCTATTATATTTTCATCAAATAGGGAGCATGAAGACTCTATGAAAAAATGGTGGTTCAATTCGATGTTGTCTAAGGAGAAGTTAGAACATAAGTGTGGGCTAAGTAAATCAATGGATAGTCTTAATGCTGTTGGACATACCAGTGGAAGCGAAGAGCCTATTCTAAATGATACGGAGAATAACATTCCTAGTTGGAGTGATAGCGGTAGTTATAGTTTCAGTAATATTGATTATTTATTTGATATCGGGGATACTTGGAGTTTTATCTCTGATAACACTTTTTTAGTTAGGGACGGTAATGGTGACAGTTATTCTGTATATATTGATATTGAAAATACTAGTTTTGATATTGAAAATAATAGTTTTTTTTTTCTGAGTGAACTAGAAAGTTTTTTTTCCAATTATTTGAATAGTAGGTCTAAGAGTAACAATCACTACTATTATCATTACATGTATGATACTCAATCTAGTTGGAATAATCACATTAATAGTTGCATTGATAGTTATCTTCGTTTTGAAGTCAGTATTCATAGTTACATTTTCGGTGGTACCGACAATTACAGTGACATTTTCGGTGGTACCGACAATTACAGTGACAGTTACATTTCTAGTTTCATTTGTACTGAAGGCGTAAGCGGTAGTGAAAATAGGAATTCTAGTATCCGAACTGGTGTTAACAGCCGCGATTTTAATATAAGAGGAAGATCTAGTGATTTTGATATAAATAAAAAATACCGAAATTTATGGGTTCAATGCGAAAATTGTTATGGATTAAATTTTAAAAAATTTTTTAGGTCAAAACTGAATATTTGTGAACAGTGTGGATATCATTTGAAAATGAGTAGTTCAGATAGAATCGAACTTTTGATTGATCCTGGCACTTGGGATCCTATGGATGAAGATATGGTCTCCGCGGACCCCATTGAATTTCATTCAGAGGAGGAACCTTATAAAGATCGTATCGATTTTTATCAAAGAAGGACGGGTTTAACTGAAGCTGTTCAAATAGGTATAGGTCAACTAAATGGTATTCCCATAGCAGTTGGGGTTATGGATTTTCGGTTCATGGGAGGTAGTATGGGATCCGTAGTAGGCGAAAAAATCACCCGTTTGCTCGAGTATGCTACTAATCGATCTCTACCTGTCATTATTGTGTGTGCTTCTGGGGGAGCACGCATGCAAGAAGGAAGTTTGAGCTTGATGCAAATGGCTAAAATATCTTCTGCTTCATCTAATTATCAATCAAATAAAAAGTTATTCTATGTATCAATCCTTACATCTCCTACAACTGGTGGAGTAACTGCCAGTTTTGGTATGTTGGGAGATGTTATTATTGCTGAACCCAATGCCTACATTGCTTTTGCGGGTAAAAGAGTAATTGAACAAACATTAAATAAAACAGTACCCGACGGTTCACAAGCGGCTGAGTATTCATTCCATAAGGGCTTATTCGATCCAATCGTACCACGTAATCTTTTAAAAGGTGTTCTGAGTGAGTTATTTCAGCTCCACGATTTCTTTCCTTTGAAAAAAAAAATATCGAAATAAAATGAAAATATAGAATATAATATATAGAATAGAAGTAGAATAGAAGCGATTTCTATGTTTAACAAGAACTCCCATTTTTTACTAGAAATCCCTGTTTGTTGGATTGAATTAGTTTAGTTATAGTCGCGAACTTATAATAAACTCTTTAATTTTAATAAATTAATAAAAAACTTTTTTTTTCGAAAGATAGAAAGAATAAAAGAAAAAAAGGATGGGATAATATAAAATTTCTTAAACTTAAATCGCATTATCATACATATTCGTGTAGAAAGATGAATAGGTACACTTCATTTAGTTCTCATTCCTTGCACTTATTAATTACTTAAATATTATTTATAATAGTTTATACTTATCATAAGATATCTTTATAATAGGTACAAATATTAAATCGAGGTACCCATTCTATGACAGATCTTAACTTACCCTCTATTTTTGTCCCTTTAGTGGGCCTAGTATTTCCGGCGATTGCAATGGCTTCTTTATTTCTTCATGTCCAAAAAAATAAGATTGTCTAGATACGATATCATATCGGATGGGACCAAATTTCATTAATTTATTTCAACACTGAATCATAATACAGATATTTTTTTAGTGTAATATGGTACAATATGTGGCTTTTTACGAATACAAATGAAAGGCATGCGGATACATGATATCTGCATAAATGCATGGATATGCGGGTATATCTGGTTAAAAATGATCGGCGAATATTTTTATAATAGAAAGTCAATGTATCTAACCAATTACTCCTAATGGTTCATATCAGACTAGTGCTAGTTGATGAAAGTTACTTCGGCATCAAGAAAAGTAAAATTTTTTTCTCAATTCCAATCGAATGCAACTGGATCTAGTATAGTATGAACTGGCGATCAGAACATATATGGATAGAGCTTATACGAGGGTCTCGAAAAGCAAGTAATTTTTTCTGGGCCTGTATCCTTTTTTTAGGTTCACTAGGATTCTTATTGGTTGGAACTTCCAGTTATCTTAGTAGGAATCTGATACCCGGATTTCCATCTCAGCAAATCATTTTTTTTCCACAAGGGATCGTGATGTCTTTCTATGGGATCGCGGGTCTATTCATTAGTTCCTATTTGTGGTGCACAATTTCATGGAATGTAGGTAGTGGTTATGACCGATTCGATAGAAAAGAAGGAATAATGTGTATTTTTCGTTGGGGATTCCCTGGAATAAATCGTCGCATCTTCCTTCGCTTCTTTATGAAAGATATCCAATCAATCAGAATGGAGGTTAAAGAGGGTCTTTTTCCTCGTCGTATTCTTTATATGGAAATCAGAGGCCAAGGAACCATTCCCTTGACGCGTACTGATGAGAATTTGACTCCGCGAGAAATTGAGAAAAAAGCTGCCGAATTGGCCTATTTCTTGCGCGTACCAATTGAAGTATTTTGAAATGAACCGAACTAAGTATGAATTCATCAAATATCCGAATATTTTTTTCGTAATACAGAATTCATCCTTTTAGGTTAGGCCTCAGATTTTGAACTGATATCGTTATCGTATTCCTGTACTGTGCTTAGACGGTGCAACATTTCGAAATAATTAATGGAATTAATCCGGGAGGGTTTTTTGTCTTGAAATCCGATTCGTTACTTCAAGTAGATTTTTGGAGTATTTATCGAAAGGAACAAATGCAGATGAAATTCTTTCGAATTTGTCCGATTGAGATATCCGGAAATCTTATTTCCTTTATCTATTTACTTTCATATATATATTTTTGATATATATTTCTAGTTTTTTTTTCATCCGAAAAGGGGCGCTTATTCTATTTCTATATTCCTTCTAGATCTAAGGACTAAATTATTTTAACAAATATACAAAAATGGGAATAGATCCATAGGTTCGATACCTTGTTATAGAACTTGTGCTTTAGAGAAACATCAGATCAAATAGAGTTGATAAATGAAGCAGTTCATTAACAATGCACAAATAAAAAATGAAAAAAAAGAAAGCATTGACTTCCCTTCCATATCTTGCATCTATAGTATTTTTGCCCTGGTCGGTCTCTCTCTCCTTTCAAAAAAGTCTGGAACCTTGGGTTATTAATTGGTGGAATACTAGACAATCCGAAACTTTTTTGAATGATATTCAAGAGAAAAATGTTCTAGAAAAATTCCTAGAATTAGAAGAACTTTTCTTGTTGGACGAAATGATAAAAGAATACCCAGAGACGTATATACAAAAGCTTCGTATAGGAATACACAAGGAAACGATACAATTGGTCAAAACACACAATGAGTATCATCTCCATATCATTTTGCATTTTTCGACAAATATAATCTGTTTCGCTATTCTAAGTGGTTATTTTATTTTGGGTAATGAAGAACTTGTCATTTTTAACTCTTGGGTTCAGGAATTCTTCTATAACTTAAGTGACACAATAAAAGCTTTTTCGATTCTTTTAGTTACTGATTTATGGATCGGATTTCACTCGACACATGGTTGGGAACTAATGATTGGTTCAATCTACAATGATTTTGGATTGGCTCATAACGACCAAATTATATCTGGTCTTGTTTCTACTTTTCCAGTTATTCTAGATACAATTGTGAAATATTGTATCTTCCGCTTTTTAAATCGCATATCTCCTTCGCTTGTAGTCATTTATCATTCAATGAATGAATGAAGAACTTATTTGATCTCCTGATATCAATCAAAATTTTTATTCGCGTATAAAGAAAGCATTTTCCATTTGACTTTTTCTTTCTTTATACTTCTACCTCTTCAAGGTATTCGTCCTATTTCAGTAGAATTATTTCAGTACAATGGCAGACTTGTGGATAGGGAACTATACTAGCTACCTATCTAATTTATTGTAGAAATTCCTGGATCAACGATTGGATCATGCAAAATAGAAATACTTTTTCCTGGGTAAAGGAACAGATCACTCGATCTATTTCTGTATCGATCATGATATATGTAATAACTCGAACATCTATTTCAAATGCGTATCCCATTTTTGCGCAGCAAGGTTATGAAAATCCACGAGAAGCAACTGGGCGAATTGTATGTGCCAATTGCCATTTAGCTAATAAGCCTGTGGATATTGAAGTTCCGCAAGCTGTACTTCCTGATACTGTATTTGAAGCAGTTGTTCGAATTCCTTATGATAAGCAACTGAAACAAGTTCTTGCTAATGGTAAAAAAGGGTCTTTGAATGTGGGGGCTGTTCTTATTTTACCCGAGGGGTTCGAATTAGCCCCCCCCGATCGTATTTCTCCCGAGGTGAAAGAAAAGATAGGAAATCTGTCTTTTCAGAATTATCGTCCCAATAAAGGAAATATTCTTGTGATAGGTCCTGTTCCAGGTCAGAAATATAGTGAAATCGTCTTTCCTATTCTTTCCCCCGACCCTGCTACGAAGAAAGACGCTCACTTCTTAAAATATCCCATATATGTAGGTGGGAACAGGGGAAGGGGTCAGATTTATCCTGATGGGAGCAAGAGTAACAATACAGTCTATAATGCTACATCCGCGGGTATAGTAAGCAAAATAGTACGTAAAGAAAAAGGAGGATATGAAATAACCATAGTTGATGCATCGGATGGACACCAAGTGGTTGATATTATACCTCCAGGACCAGAACTTCTTGTTTCAGAAGGCGAATCCATCAAGCTTGATCAACCATTAACAAGCAATCCTAATGTAGGGGGGTTTGGTCAGGGAGATGCAGAAATAGTGCTTCAAGATCCATTACGCGCTCAAGGCCTTTTGTTCTTCTTGGCGTCTGTTATTTTAGCACAAATTTTTTTAGTTCTTAAAAAGAAACAGTTTGAAAAGGTTCAATTATACGAAATGAATTTCTAGATCCAGAGATTCCTTATCATCAAGTTGGTAAAAAGTGCGGAATTCTTGTCGATCAATACGATTAAATATGTATGATCAAAAAATTCTGTAAATCCCTTTGCTTGCTTTGTTTATACTGTTTTTGCGGGATGTATGGAATTCATTACTTGTCTCCCATTCCTAGCACTAGACAATAGGGATACAAAAACAATGTAAGAGGATACAAGGTAAGGACGGGATAAATGAAAGGAACAGATACTTCTAGGAGGGATTGTAAGTCTTACTAATCTTCTATTCGACACAAGAAAAAGGACTTTCTACCCTTTCTTGTGTCGTCTTGTATCGAAATAATAATGATTTTTCTCTTGTTCGTCAAAGATTACTATTTCTTCTTTTCCGGGTCTATTGGAACTCCTTTGTTTAGATTCATAAAAAGTAGTAGACAAACAAAAAGGGTTAGGGGTGAGTAATTCATTGAGCAAATGGAACTTCTTCTATTATTCAACTAACTTTAACGTATAACTTAATTTCTATTTTTCTTTTATATTATAAAAAAAAGAAAAAAAAAGAAAAATTCTTCAAACAAAAAAATTTACTTTGACTTTTTTGTTTGAAAAGCGGATTAGATTCTATTTTTACGCATACCCAAATCCTTGTTTTTTATTTCATCACAGTTTTTTTTATCTTTTTTTTATAGAGTAAGGTTCTATTAGTTTAGTATAGAAATAATTTACAGGACGTCTTAGCTGTTTAAATCCATATTTCAATCCATATAATTATTCAGAAAATAAATTGATTCTTTCTTGAGAGCCTAGAAATCAATCAATAGAAATAGATTCAATTCCATTGTTCAAAAACATCATAAGAAACAAAGGAATAGAGTGGTTTGAAAGATCAGAGCAAAGGATCTATTTTGTTATTTCTACGAATAGAATATTTTGATTATGTTGACTAGATAACTTTCCAATTTGTATGTTATGGAATAGATCAAAGGCTCATCTCACTCTAAGAGTAAGAACTTAGCGGTACCTTACCCCCTTTCTTTTATTAGAGCCGTAAGGTACCGCTGAGTTCTTACTTTTTCATGTCTACAATCCGGTTCATCTGATTACTACAGAGATGAACCCAATCCGGAATATGAACCGTAAAAGAAAATACCTATTAAACCGATCACAGGAATACCAGCTACAGTACCTATCAGCCAAAGAGGAATCCTTCCAGTAGTATCGGCCATTTCCCTCACTTTCCTCCACATTTCATCAAGTAGTCATGCTATAGACAAAAACAGCCCTGGATAATTATGAAGATGATATCCTTCCGAATAGGATAAGAGAATTCCTAGTACTCTATTTCTTTCTCTCAATTGAAGAAATAATTGGAAAATAAAACAGCAAGTACAAAAATGAGTAATAAACCCCAGTATAGACTGGTACGATTCAATTCAACATTTTGTTCATTCGGGTTTGATTGTGTCATAGCTCTATAATTCGAATTAGGTTTATCGTTGGATGAACTGCATTGCTGATATTGACCCCAAAAAAGAAACGGTAGGTACAGCTAGCCCGTGAACAGCTAACCATCGCACTGTAAAAATCGGATAGGTTCGATCTATGGTCATTGGCGGCCTCCTAAAAGGATCTACTAAATTCATCAAGTTGTTCCAAAGAATCAAAACGGCCGGTTATTAATGGAATCCCCTGTCGGCTCTCTGTGAAATATTCGTTTGGCCGAGGACTTCCAAATACATCGTAAGCTAAACCTGTACTGACGAATAACCAACCTGCAATGAATAGGGAAGGTATAGTAATACTATGAATGACCCAGTATCGAATACTGGTAATAATATCAGCAAAAGAACGTTCTCCCGTGCTTCCAGACATGCTGAGCTCCAAAAATTCTTGTACATTCAAAAAAAGGGGAATCGATTTCGCGAAAGATGGGATCAGTAAATAGAAAACCACTGATATTTCATCTTTGTGAGATCGTCAATTTTGTACCAAAGGTGTATTTAGAGTATACCGAATCAGTATAGCTATCCTTCCTCTGGCGCAGCAACGCAGTTTCGATCAGTATCGAAATGAAATACTACATAATTTCTTTCTTCTTTTTTGTTCCTTGTCTATGCATAATTGTATGTTATTCAATAGATCAATAGAAAATTTCTCAAATTCTTTATATTTATAAATAAGGTTTCTATTATTGACTTCGTAATAGTAATAGAAAGTTCGTAATAGTAATAGAAAGTAAAGATCTTGGGAAAGTGTGAATCGATGGGTTCTAATAATTCCTGAAAGTGAAAGATAGTAAGTATTATCTTCACACAATTCAATTATATGTAAAATCTATAAACAAACCTTTTTTTATGGTTCAAATTTTTTTGTTCGAATACTTTCATTTATTTCAAGTAATTGATTGGTCGTACAAAAAATAAAATATACTATAATAGATTGATTATAGTAGATAGTATTTGATGAAAGAAACAGAACATAGTTAGAACAATAACTATTCTATTCGTAATGCAACCATTGTTATATTAGATCCAAAACAAAGGTTCTTTCTTGTTCGTGACCGAACTACAAGATGGAACTTCTTGATATGGAAAAACAAAAAATAGAATAGAACCTAAAAGGATAAGGGAAGTTTCTTTTCTTCGAATCGAGTTGGACTCGAAATCAAAAATGAAAATAAAGGTTTTTCGATAGACCTGGGACACTTTTTTCTTCTGATTTGAGATATTATGGGCAATTACCCAACCTATTACTGAACTGAATCCGATGGTTTCAAATAAGTATAAAATTATAAAAAATCTAAAATTCAGTAAAAGTTGGTATCAAGCCGTTTTCTCCAAAATGGACTAGATCCTAATTCAACTCACAAATTGCACTGAATCCATTGATTCAGAATCACAGGATTGGTTGATGTCACAGCCAACATATGAATCCATTTTTTTCTACCTATGTAATTTGGAATTCTATTTTTTTTTAGTGCTATCTATAATGACTGATGAATCAAGAACTTTCAATTAGAACTAAACAAATTCTGTCAATTGATTTTTTCTTACCGTCGTATCCGAAAAAATTGAAACTTAGGTAAGTGTTTTATCAACATATGTAGCAAAAGAAGATATCTAATTTAGCTCTTTCATGCCTACTATAACTAGTTATTTTGGTTTTCTATTGGCTGCTTCAACTATAACCCCAGCTCTATTGATTGGCTTGAACAAGATACGACTTATTTGAACTGAATTGAATGAACAAATTCATAGAAAAAAATATTTCTACTTCAGGTATTCCGCGGTCCCTTCTCGTGTCAATTGTTAATTCTTGGTTATATTGGTAGCTCTTGGTCATTGAGATTCGCGTATTTTTCAGATTAATATTTAGGGATAGATCTTACCTTTCTTTTTATCTCCTCAAACAAATCGAAATGATTGAAGTTCTTCTATTTGGAATCGTCTTAGGTCTAATTCCTATTACTTTAGCAGGATTATTTGTAACTGCATATTTACAATACAGACGCG
>JBBMKE010000006.1:75157-86633 GCA_037834125.1 Lippia alba
GTTGTGAGAATTCTTAATTCATGAGTTGTAGGGAGGGACTTATGTCACCACAAACAGAGACTAAAGCAAGTGTTGGATTTAAAGCTGGTGTTAAAGATTACAAATTGACTTATTATACTCCTGACTACGAAGTCAAAGATACTGATATCTTGGCAGCATTCCGAGTAACTCCTCAACCTGGAGTTCCACCCGAAGAAGCAGGGGCTGCGGTAGCTGCCGAATCTTCTACTGGTACATGGACAACTGTGTGGACTGATGGACTTACCAGTCTTGATCGTTACAAAGGGCGATGCTACCACATCGAGGCTGTTATTGGGGAGGATAATCAATATATTGCTTATGTAGCTTATCCTTTAGACCTTTTTGAAGAAGGTTCTGTTACTAACATGTTTACTTCCATTGTGGGTAATGTGTTTGGTTTCAAAGCCTTACGAGCTCTACGTTTGGAGGATCTGCGAATTCCCACTTCCTATTCCAAAACTTTCCAAGGCCCGCCTCACGGCATTCAGGTTGAAAGAGATAAGTTGAACAAGTATGGTCGTCCCCTATTGGGATGTACTATTAAACCAAAATTGGGATTATCTGCAAAAAACTACGGTAGAGCAGTTTATGAGTGTCTACGTGGTGGGCTTGATTTTACCAAAGATGATGAAAACGTGAACTCACAACCATTTATGCGTTGGAGAGACCGTTTCCTATTTTGTGCTGAAGCACTTTTTAAAGCGCAGGCCGAAACAGGTGAAATTAAAGGGCATTACTTGAATGCTACTGCAGGTACATGTGAAGAAATGATGAAAAGGGCCATATTTGCCAGAGAATTAGGAGCTCCTATCGTAATGCATGATTACTTAACTGGTGGATTCACTGCAAATACTAGCTTGGCTCATTATTGCCGTGACAATGGCCTACTTCTTCACATCCATCGCGCAATGCATGCAGTTATTGATAGACAGAAAAATCATGGTATGCATTTCCGTGTACTAGCTAAAGCATTACGTATGTCTGGTGGAGACCATATTCACGCTGGTACAGTAGTAGGTAAACTGGAAGGGGAACGCGAAATGACTTTAGGTTTTGTTGATTTATTACGTGATGATTTTATTGAAAAAGATCGAAGTCGTGGTATTTTCTTCACTCAAGATTGGGTTTCTATGCCAGGTGTTATACCCGTGGCTTCAGGGGGTATTCATGTTTGGCATATGCCTGCGCTGACCGAAATCTTTGGGGATGATTCCGTACTACAGTTTGGAGGAGGAACTTTAGGACACCCTTGGGGAAATGCACCTGGTGCAGTAGCTAATAGGGTGGCTTTAGAAGCGTGTGTACAAGCTCGTAATGAGGGACGTGATCTTGCTCGTGAAGGTAATGAAATTATCCGTGAAGCTTCCAAATGGAGCCCTGAACTAGCCGCTGCTTGTGAAGTATGGAAAGAGATCAAATTCGAATTCGAACCAGTAGATAAGTTAGATAAAGAGAAAAGCTAAGTGTGCATAATTCAGTAATTCCTGTTTGTTCTCCTAATTGATTGCAATTAAAGTCGGCCCAGTCTTTTCCTAAAAAAAGATTGGGCCGATTACCGAATAAAAAAAAAGAACGAGCATCCTATATATACTATGTATTTGCATATATGTTTCTGTTTCTTTTACTTTATATGATATCTAAATAAAATATATAATATAAGATCTAAATAAAAGATCGAAGACTAAACAACTCAATACTTCTATTGTTTGTTGTTGGATCTATAACGAATTTAATCCAATTTTAGGGATCCTTGGGAGTGGTGGACTTTTTTATATCTCCTCATTTCGGTCCATAGATCAAGCCGAGGGAAAGACTCCTTCTACCCATCATCCTATATATTGTCTTTTTCGTTGCATGTTGAAATAGAAACTTAATTATTTATTATATTATATGATAAATATTATATGATAAATGAGACTGAGAAATGAGAACAAATTGTTTATTTATAGAAATAGAAACTTTTCACAATTCTTTGGTTTGGATTTCATGGTATTTTATACATCATATGGGAAAAAGCTGTGTCTTTCTATTAAAGACAAAAGTTGAGAAAAAGATTCTATCAATATATTGAAGTAATACTTCGAATTTCCACAAAAGATAATTTTTTCTTTCAATACTTACTCCTCATTAGTTAACAATTCTAATGATTAGATTCGTATGCTTAATTCTGATAGTTAAGGTCAAATGATTATTCATCAAATTTTTTGTATTTTCATTAAATAGGAGGTATTTCTATGTTCAAATGGCGGTGCAATTTTGTATTTTCCAATGAGAAGGTAGAACATAGGTGTGGGCCAAGTAAATCAATAGATAGTGTTGATAGTATTGGACATACAGATAGAAGTGAACAACCTATTCTAAACGATATGAAGAAAAAGGTTCCTAGTTGGAATCGTATTAGTAATTATAGTTTCAATAATGTTGATTATTTATTTGATATCAGGAATATTTGGAGTTTGATCTCTGATGACACTTTTTTTGTTAGGGATAGTAATGGTGATCGTTACTCTATATTTTTTGATATTGAAAATCATATTTTTGAGGTTGACAATGATAGTTCCTTTATGAGTGAACTAGAAATTATTGTTTCTAGTTATTTGAATAGGGGGTCTAAGTCTAAGAAAAAGAATCATACATGTAATGATACTGAATCCAGTTGGAAAAAGAACATTATTAGTAGCATTGATAGTTATCTTCGTTTTGAAGTCAGTATTAATAGTTCTATTTCGAGTAGTACCAACAATTACAGTGAAAGTTACATTTATAATTTCATTTGTACTGAAAATAAAAATAGTAGTGAGAGTGATCGTTCTAGTATAAGAACTAGTCAAAATATCGATGATTTGGATATTAGAGTAGAATCCAATCATAATGATAATCCTTTCCATAAATTCAGACATTTATGGGTTCAATGTGAAAATTGTTATGAATCACATTATAAACAATTTTTTGGTGAAAAAATGTATATTTGTGAATTTTGTGGATATCATTTGAAAATGAGTAGTTCAGATAGAATTGAACTTTCGATTGATCCCGGAACTTGGGATCCCATGGATGAAGATATGGTATCTATAGACCCCATTGAATTTGATTCACCCGTTGAATTTGATGAAGAACCGGATTCTGATAGAGATCATATCGATTTTTCAGAAGAAGAACTGGATTCTGATTCTTATATAGATCGTATCGATTCTTATCAAAGAAAGACAGGTTTAACTGAAGCTGTTCAAACAGGCATAGGTCAACTAAATGGTATTCCCGTAGCTATTGGCGTTATGGATTTTCAGTTTATGGGGGGTAGTATGGGATCCGTAGTAGGCGAGAAAATTACTCGTTTGATCGAATATGCTACTAATCGATCTCTACCTGTCATTATTGTGTGTGCTTCTGGAGGAGCACGCATGCAAGAAGGAAGTTTGAGCTTGATGCAAATGGCTAAAATTTCTTCTGCTTTATATAATTATCAATTAGATAAAAAGTTATTCTATGTAGCAATTCTTACAGATCCTACAACCGGTGGAGTAACAGCCAGTTTTGCTATGTTAGGAGATATCATTATTGCTGAACCTAATGCAACCATTGCATTTGCGGGTAAAAGAGTAATTGAACAAACATTGAATACGACAGTACCCGAGGGTTCACAAACATCTGAGTATTTATTCGAAAAAGGTTTATTCGACCCAATAGTACCACGTAATCTTTTAAAAGGTGTTCTGAGTGAGTTATTTCAACTCCACGGTTTCTTTCCTTTGAATCACAGTTCCAAAAATTAAAGTATAGCACTAGATTCGTTTATTTTATTTGTAGCGAACAAAAATAAATATTTAATTCATCGTAATCGTAATTAAAAGAAACAATATATATATTGTTTTCCTTGTTGACATAAGTTCTCCTTGTAGATAGACAGAGGTTTCGGATAATTATATTTTTTCTTTTGTTTTTTATTTATAATTATTTATTTAATATATTAATTTATAATTTAATTTTAATATATTAAAAATATATTAAAATAATATTAATTATTATTTTAACCTATATTATAATATTCATTATTATATTACTTATTATTTAAATATATATATATTCTAAATATTATAGTTTCTATCTAATCATATAGCTAATAGAATTATAGTTGATATTATTTATCACTTATAAATAATATTATTTACAATATAATAATAACTTGATATTACTTATGATAGATATATCCTAAATAAGCATAAGAGGATATCTTTTTAATAGATAGAAATAGTAAATCGAGGCATCTATTCTATGACAGATTTCAACTTACCCTCCATTTTTGTACCTTTAGTGGGCCTAGTATTTCCGGCAATTGCAATGGTTTCTTTATTTCTTCATGTCCAAAAAAATAAGATTGTCTAGACCCAATGGTAATGAATCTTATCAAGTGATTTCAACACTGTATGATAATACGGATATTTATTTCGTGTAATATGGTATGATATGTGGCTTTTGCCAAACACACAAGTGAAAGAACTTTTATGCGGATATATAATATCTGTATAAATGCATGTATATGTGGATATAGCTGGTTCAAAATGAATTAGCGAATATAAAAAATGGAAAGTCAATGTATCTAACTAATTACTCCCGATGTTTCACATAACAATAGTGCTAGTTGGTGAAAGTGACTTCGGGGTCAAGAAAGGTAAAGTCAAATTTATTTGGGTTATTCGCTCAATTCCAATCGAATGCAACTGAATGCAGTATAGTATGAATTGGCGATCAGAACATATATGGATAGAACTTATAACGGAATCTCGAAAAACGAGTAATTTTTGCTGGGCCTGTATCCTTTTTTTAGGTTCACTAGGATTCTTAGTGGTTGGAACTTCCAGTTATCTTGGTAGGAATTTGATCTCTGTATTTCCATCTCAGCAAATCGTTTTTTTTCCTCAAGGGGTTGTGATGTCTTTCTATGGGATCGCGGGTCTGTTCATTAGCTCCTATTTGTGGTGCACTATTTCGTGGAATGTAGGTAGCGGTTATGACCGATTCGATAGAAAAGAGGGAAGAGTGTGTATTTTTCGTTGGGGATTTCCTGGAATAAATCGTCGCATCTTCCTTCGGTTCCTTATGAGAGATATCCAATCAATCAGAATAGAGGTTAAAGAGGGTCTTTATACTCGTCGTGTCCTTTATATGGAAATCAGGGGCCAAGGAGCCATTCCCTTGACTCGTACTGATGAGAATTTGACTCCACGAGAAATTGAACAAAAAGCTGCTGAATTAGCCTATTTTTTGCGCATACCAATGGAAGTACTTTAAAACGAACTCGAACTAAAGTAAAGAATAAATATCCTCTCAAGGTGGGGAAAAGAACTTGCTAATTCCCCTTTTTAATAAAAGGCAAGTTTCCTGATTCTTTTATACTAGAAGTCTAATCTAACTAACTAATCTAATAATTAATTTATAGATATAAATTAATCAAACCTATCCGAACATGTATTTCGTAATACATAATTCATCTTTTTAGGCCCATGATTTTTAATTGATACCCTTTTTCTGATTATACAGTAAAAGATTTCGTTTCGAAAGAATTAATGTAAGTTTTTTGGTCTCGAAACTTGATTCGTTACTTAAAGTGGGTTTTGGAGTATTCATCGAAAGGAACAAATGAAAATGAAATTGGTTTGAATTTGCCCAATTGAGATATCTGAAATATATTACAAATAAAAAGGGAAAGGGATAGATCCAGAGGTCACTACTTTGTTATACAACTCGTGCTTCAGAGAAATATCAGATAGAGTCGACGAATGAAGCAGGTTCATTAAAAAAAAATTTAAATTCAATTCACAGATCAAAATGAAAAAAAAGAAAGCATTTGCCTCCCTTCCCTATCTTGCATCTATGGTATTTTTGCCCTGGTGGGTCTCTTTCTCTTTTAATAAATGTCTGGAACCTTGGGTTACTTATTGGTGGAATAGCAGACAATCCGAAACTTTTTTAAATCATATTCAAGAGAAAAACGTTCTAAAAAGATTCATAGAATTAGAAGAACTATTCCTATTGGATGAAATGATAAAAGAGTACCCGGAAACACATATACAAAAACTTCATATAGGAATACACAAGGAAACAATACAATTGGTCAAAGCATGCAATGAATATGATCTTCATATCATTTTACATTTCTCGACAAATATAATCTGTTTCACTATTCTAAGTGGTTATTTTATTCTGAGTAATGAAGAACTCGTTATTCTGAATTCTTGGGTTCAGGAATTCCTCTATAACTTAAGTGACACAATAAAAGCTTTTTCGATTCTTTTAGTTACTGATTTATGGGTCGGATTTCACTCGACCCGTGGTTGGGAACTAATGATAGGTTTGGTTTACAACGATTTTGGATTGGATCATAACAATCAGATTATATCTGGTCTTGTTTCCATTTTTCCAGTTATTCTAGATGCAATTGTTAAATATTGGATTTTTCATTATTTAAATCGTGTATCTCCTTCGCTTGTAGTAATTTTTCATTCAATGAATGAATAAAGAACTCATTTGATCTCATCATATCAATAAAATTAGAATCCTTCTTCCTTTATAAATAAATAGAAATTAAGCATTTAATTAAAAATTTTACTTAATTCCTTATACTTTCATCTGCTCAAGGTATTCATCGTATATTCCAGTACAATTATTCTAGTACAATGCCAGACTCGTGTATAGGTAACTATACTAGTTACCTATCTAATTTATTGTAGAAACTCCGAAATTAATGATTGGACATGCAAAAAAAAAATGCTTTTTCTTGGGTAAAGGAAGGGATGACTCGATCCATTTCTGTATCGATCATGATATATGTAATAACTCGGTCATCCATTTCAAATGCATATCCCGTTTTTGCGCAGCAGGGTTATGAAAACCCGCGAGAAGCAACGGGACGAATTGTATGTGCCAATTGTCATTTAGCTAATAAACCCGTGGATATTGAAGTTCCGCAAGCTGTGCTCCCTGATACTGTATTTGAAGCAGTTGTCCGAATTCCTTATGATAAGCAACTGAAACAAGTTCTTGCTAATGGTAAAAAGGGGGGTTTGAATGTAGGGGCTGTTCTCATTTTACCCGACGGATTCGAATTAGCCCCCCCTGATCGTATTTCTCCCGAATTGAAAGAAAAGATTGGAAATTTGTCTTTTCAGAGTTATCGTCCTAATAAAAGAAATATTATTGTGATAGGTCCTGTTCCTGGTCAGAAATATAGTGAAATCATCTTTCCCATTCTTTCCCCCGACCCTGCTACGAAGAAAGATGTTCACTTCTTAAAATATCCCATATATGTAGGTGGGAACAGAGGAAGGGGTCAGATTTATCCTGATGGTAGCAAAAGTAACAATACAGTCTATAATGCTACATCAGCAGGTGTAGTAAGTAGAATAGTACGTAAAGAAAAGGGTGGATATGAAATAACCGTTGTTGATCCATCGGATGGACATCAAGTAGTTGATATTGTACCTCCAGGACCAGAACTTCTTGTTTCAGAGGGTGAATCCATCAAGCTTGATCAACCATTAACAAGCAATCCCAATGTGGGAGGCTTTGGTCAGGGAGATGCAGAAGTAGTGCTTCAAGACCCATTACGGGTCCAAGGTCTTTTATTCTTCTTTGCATTTGTTATTTTGGCACAAGTTTTTTTGGTTCTTAAAAAGAAACAGTTTGAAAAGGTTCAATTATACGAAATGAATTTCTAGGTGCGGGGATTTCTTAACATCAAGTTGGTAAAATTGGTAAAAGGTGCCAAATTTTTGTTGATCCATATATATATCATATATGGATCAACAAAAAATCTCCAAACCCCTTTTGTTGCTTTGTTTATACTTTTTTTTTCGTTTTGCGGGATGCCTGGAATTCATTACTTGTATCCTATTCTTTGTAATAGATATACAAACGAAGAGAATACAAGGGAAGGATGGCAAACCGGAACTCTTTTGTTTAGATTGATAGGAAGTTGTGGACAAACAAAAAGAGAGAAAAGATTATAGGGGAATAATTGATTGAGCAAATAGAACTTCTTCTATTAACTTAAACTTATAACTTAGAGAAATTATTCAAACAAATTTAAATTTCAAATTATATTATAGAGTAAGTTCCATTAGTAGTTTACTATAGAATTAGTAAGAATTAGTAGTTTACTATAGAAATAGAAAGAAAGAATTTGGAGGATATCTCATGCGTAGAAATCCATAGAATATTGTAGTATCCAGAGATTACTCTTTTCTTCTTGCTTCGTATCGTAAGAATTAATTAGAGGAAGGACAGAGACTATGAATCAATCAATGGCTTCAATTCTTCAAAAACATTATTAAGAAACAAAAGAATAGAGTAATGTTTAAAACATCAGAGCAAAAGATCCATTTTGTCATTTTTTTTTTCTACAAAACAAATATAATATTTTTATTATGTTGACTGTATAACTTTCCAATTTGAATTTGTATGTTTCCGAATTTGTATGTTATGGAATAGATCAAAGTCTTCTTATATTCTTATATCTTATAAGAGTAAGAACTCAGCGGGACCTTACCACTCTAATCAGACAGACAAAGGAGGGTAAGGTCCCGCTGAGTTCTTACTCTTTCATGTCTACAATCTGGTTCATCCGATTACTAGAGAGATGAACCCAACCCAGAATATGAACCGTAAAAGAAAACACCTATTAAACCGATCACAGGAATACCAGTTACAGTACCCACCAACCAAAGAGGAATCCTTCCAGTAGTATCGGCCATTTCCCCTACTTTCCTCCACATTTTTTCAAATGGTCATGCTATAGACAAAAACAGCCATTGATAATTATGAGGATGGTATCTTTCCGAATGGGATAAGAGAATTCCTACTATTCTCTTTCTCTTAATTGAAGAAATAATTGGAAAATAAAACAGCAAGTACAAAAATGAGTAATAAACCCCAGTATAGACTGGTACGATTCAATTCAACATTTTGTTCATTCGGATTTGATTCTGTCATAGCTCTATAATTCGAATTAGGTTTATCGTTGGATGAACTGCATTGCTGATATTGATCCCAAAAAAGAAACAGTAGGTACAGCTAGTCCGTGAACAGCCAACCATCGTACTGTAAAAATGGGATAGGTTCGATCTATGGTCATTGGGGGCCTCCTAAAAGGATTTACTAAATTCATCGAGTTGTTCCAAAGAATCAAAACGGCCAGTTATCAATGGAATCCCTTGTTGGCTCTCTGTGAAATACTCGTTTGGCCGAGGACTTCCAAACACATCATAAGCTAAACCCGTACTGACGAATAACCAACCCGCAATGAATAGGGAAGGTATAGTAATGCTATGAATGACCCAGTATCGAATACTGGTGATAATATCAGCAAAAGAACGTTCTCCCGTGCTTCCGGACATTCTGAGCTCCACAAATTTTTGTACATTTAAAAAGGGGGGGGGTCGATTCTTTGAAAGATGGGATCAGTAAATGGAAATGGAAAACTACTGATATTGCATCTTTGTGAGATCGTCAATTTTGTACCAAAGGTTTATTTAAAGTATACCGAATCAGTATAGCTATCCTCCCTCTGGCACAGCAACGCTGTCTAGATCGGTACCAAAATGCTACACAATTCTTTTCTTCTTTTTTTGTTCCTTATTTATATTTATGCATAACTCCATGTTATTCAATATATGAATAGAAAGTTACTCAAATTCCTTATAAGATTTCCATTATTGGATTCATAATAGAAAATAAACAAACATCTTGAAAAAGTGTGAATCAATGGTTTCTTGTTTCTAATAATTCACGAAAGATATTATTAAATTATATTTACTCTTTACACAATTAAATTAAATTAATTTATACGTATAATATAATGGATCTTAAATCCATTAACAATTCTTTTTGTTGATTATAAAATTTTTTGTTTGAATCTTTTCATTTCAAGTAATTGGTTGGTCGTAGTCGTATAGTCGTATATAGTCGTAACGTAATAATAATATACATATATAATGTAATTGTATGTAATAGTAATAATATATAATATATATATATATAATGTAATAATTCTATGTAATATAGAATATATTATGTAATGTAATATAAAATAGTATATAATACTTAATGAAAGAAAGAAATGAAAGAAAGAAAACCCGGCGATAACAATCTATATTCATAATGCAACTGTTAGATCCAAAATAAAGGTCTTTCTTGACCGAATTAGAAGTATAGAACTCCCCGATATGGAAAGACGGAATATAGAATCTAAAAGGATAATGAAAGTTGTTCGTCTTTGAATCGGGTTGGACCTGAAGAAAAAAGAATTAAAATAGAAAAATAAAGTAAAAGTTCTATTTTTCGATAGATTGTGGGGCACCTTTTTCTTCTTTTCCTTCGAAATATTATGTTATGGGCAATTAAGCAACCTATTACTGGACTGAGTCCAATGAAAAAAATAAAAAGGTAATTAGTATCAGGCATTCGTTCCAAAACGGATTATATCCTCTTGAAAAAGAAGGGAAATGATCAAAATTTAATTTTCAATTGGAACTAAACTGATTCTGTCAATTGATTTTTTCTTACCGTCATATTTTCTAAAAATTTTAATTTAGGTAAGTGCTTTATCAGCATATGTAGCAAAGGAACATATCTAATTTAGCTCTTTCATGCTTACTATAACTAGTTATTTCGGTTTTCTACTGGCTGCTTTAACTATAACCCCAGCTCTATTCATTGGTTTAAACAAGATACGACTTATTTGAAATAAATTGAATGAAAAAATTGATAAAAACGAATATTTCTCTGAGATTCTTGGTATTCTATGGTTCTTTTACACACCAATTGTCAATTCTTGGTCATTGAGATTCATGGATAATTCAGATTAATATTTTTAAATGTATCTTACCTATTTTTTTATCCCCTTAAACAAACCGAAATGATTGAAGTTTTTCTATTTGGAATCGTCTTAGGTCTAATTCCTATTACTTTAGCAGGATTATTCGTAACCGCATATTTACAATACAGACGCGGTGATCAGTTAGATCTTTGATTGAGTAATATTTATTTCTTTTTTATGGACCTCCTTCCCGCAGGAGGTCCAATGCAAGTTGCAATTAAACTTTTTTGTTTTTTTTTGTTCAAATATTTTATTGTGATTCGACATCAAATAAACTGACTCACGCTCTGTAGGATTTGAACCCACGACATCGGGTTTTGGAGACCCGCGTTCTACCGAACTGAACTAAGAGCGCTTTCTTATGCTTATGACAGGGGATACAACTGTACTGTAAAGAAATCTACCCCAATGCATCTTGCATACATATAGTATAAAAAACGGAAAATTATGTACAATTTGAATCGTTCTCAATTAATCCTCGTTACTGTCCATAGAAGAAGTAATAGGTAGGGATGACAGGATTTGAACCCGTGACATTTTGTACCCAAAACAAACGCGCTACCAAGCTGCGCTACATCCCTT
>JBBMKE010000006.1:96253-114120 GCA_037834125.1 Lippia alba
GGGATGACAGGATTTGAACCCGTGACATTTTGTACCCAAAACAAACGCGCTACCAAGCTGCGCTACATCCCTTTTTTAAAATGAAAATTGTTGTACAGTGTCATTGTACAAAATCCATGTCTTGTTTTCCACATCATTCTTTTCTCCTCTATCCATATACAATTTTCTTGTCATTTATTCTTTTTGGTTTCATATAATAAAAGAATTATATACATCTGAAACCTAACGTATAAAAAAAGAATGAATATTTATTGGTAATGCTTAGGAAGAAGAAGAGCCCTTTTTCTTTTTTAGGGACAGGGATAGGAAAATCTCATCTACTGTTCGTTGTACATATTTATTTTTGTTTTGTTACAAATTCCGTACAAAAAAAAATACAAATGATCTTGAACTACAGCATCTGACCATATATGTATTACAATAAAGAAGGAGGATTTTCAATGCGAGATATAAAAACATATCTTTCCACAGCACCTGTGCTAACTACTCTATGGTTTGGGTCTTTAGCGGGTCTATTGATAGAAATTAATCGTTTATTCCCAGATGCTTTGTCATTCCCTTTTTTTTAATTCTAGTTACTAGTTATTAATATGCGAAAAAATAAAGATAAAGAAATTTTGAGATACAATTCTACGTGACGTGACTAAAACTTCGCCCTCCCTTTTTTCGGTTCTTTAGGATAGGAAGGAAAGAGAAAGAAAAAGTATATGGAACCTCAGCAAAAATCCAGTGGATCTAAAGATCCCATTTTGGAGAACAGAAATGGAAAGGAGGTCCAGTCTAAGGTAAAAAAAAGCTCCACAAAATCATAGCATAGAAAAAAATACTTAAATGAAATACTGGGATTAAGGTAGGAATAATTCATAGTTAGAAAAAAATTGTATTACTTACATTATTACTATACTATATATAATATTCTATTAATATTAATTAGAATTACAACAAAATCTTTAGAAATGGAATTTCTAGTTAGTAACTTCTATTACTATTGATTTTTTTCTTTTTTGTTCTTTTCGTCTTCTTAGGTTCGGGTCGAAAATAGAAGAGTTAAGTCGATCAAACAAAAAATCAAAGGGGGTTCATGGCTAAGGGTAAAGATGTGCGAGTTAGAGTTATTTTGGAATGTACCAGTTGTGTCCAAAATGGTGTCAATAAGAAAGCGCCAGGCATTTCTAGATATATTACTCAAAAGAATCGACACAATACACCCAGTCGATTAGATTTGAGAAAATTTTGTCGCTATTGTCACAAGCATACGATTCATGGGGAAATAAAGAAATAGATCGAACGGAACGTGTATTTGATCTTTCAAAGGAGCAGGAAAAGGAAGAACTTAACCTTAACATATATACATATATATATAATATACAAATACAAATAAAACCTATTTTGGTTGGATCTGAAATGAATAAAGAAATAGAATTTTAGAGATAAGGAATAAACCATGGATAAATCCAAGCAACCCTTTCGTAAATCCAAGCGATCTTTTCGTAGGCGTTTTCCCCCAATTGAATCGGGGGATCGAATTGATTATAGAAACATGAGTTTAATTAGTCGATTTATTAGTGAACAAGGAAAAATATTATCTAGACGGGTGAATAGATTGACCTTGAAACAACAACGATTAATTACTATTGCTATAAAACAAGCCCGTATTTTATCTTTGTTACCTTTTCTTAATAATGAAAAACAGTTTGAGAGAGCCGAGTCGATCCCTAGAACTACCGGTCCTAGAACCAGAAATAAATAGATATACTCTTCCATTGATTCAAAACTCCAATCGGAATTCAAGCTCAGATTGATGTTTTGTTCGAAAAAGCCTCAAATCCAGATTTGATTGTTGTGTTATAAGAAACAACAAATAGGAAAGAATAAATCTTTTTTTTTTTTTTGAAAGATGTTCATTCATTCCTACTACTTAACTTAATTTTTACTTAATTTATTTTTATTCTATCTTCCCGGAGTCCATTCTCCGGGGAATTCAATTCTGTTTCAATCATTCCTATATCCTATATATGACTTAAAAATTTCTTTTATTTGATAATCTTATTGGAAATCATGTAAAGACAATTCTTATTTGATATAGCTATTTGCGCAAGTATTTTACGATTAAGAAGCAATTGCTTCGTGTACAGATTGTGTATTAATCTACTATAACTATAGAATACCCCGTTCTCGCGAGCAGCTGCATTTATCCGAGTGATCCACAAACGACGAAAGTCCCTCTTTTGTCTGCCCCTATCTCGATGAGAGGAAACCAAAGCTCTCATTTTCTGTTGAGTAATGGTTCGAGTAAGTCTTGAATGAGCCCCTATAAAAGTTGATGCAAATAAACGAATTTTTGTTCGACGTCTCCGAGCTATATATCCTCGTCTAACTCTGGTCATTGAATCAAATTAAACTTTAATGAATGAATAACTAATTGATTTCTCTTCTTTCAGTCATCCTTTTATCCCCCGGTTGATTAATAACAAAACGGATTATTCCGATATATAAAAAAAAAATTCCAATGGCTTTTGCTACTATGACCTTCCCAACCACGATTTTTTATTCCTTCCAGGTAAAATACCTGGAAATAAGAAATTTTATAACATAACAATATTAAATAAATAACAGAAAAAAAAATAGTGGGTTCCATCGTTTCTATGGTTACTTCATAAACGGTGAGGTCCTCTCTATACACCGGAGCCTCTTCTTTCATTTAATCAAATGTTATTGTGAACTTGTATAGTTCACTCTCTTTGGCTCTACCAATCAATTATAATTATACAGTAATAGCTCTTTTCACAAAAAAGGCTATCCATACAGTGACGGCATTTAATTATGAAAGTTGGCTAGGTAGCTGACCCTGTTAGTCCGTTCTTTCAAGAATAGAAACATAACCTTTTTGCTTCTTATAGTACTATTTCCTCCGCTTAATGGAATAACTAGTTGCTACCAATGGGGAATTGCTTCTCATCTCAAATTGAGGTGATTGGATTTGCACCAACGGAAACCATAAATTTCATACACAAAAATATAGGTATATGATAGATTCTCATTTTTAAATGGCTTTTTTCCACTCTATCTATCCTATTCATTGGTACTTGTGATTGGTAATGGAAAAATTGTTTCGTTTGTTCCAACTCATGATCTAAACGAGTCGCACATACACCCTAGTACATGTTCCCCGACGCTGAGGACATCCTCGAAGTGCGGGCGATTTCGTGATATTTCTTATTGGCTGTCTTGTGTTTCTAATAAGTTGTTTAATTGTCGGCATATCATACATATATAATAAAATAGGTTGGTTTAGATCGATCTTAACCTGATGATTGATGATTTTGAATTATTTCCATTCAATATCAAATCGCGGAAAATTCGAATTATGCCTTGAAAATGAAAAAGAATCGTGTATTTACACGAAATCTCCAGTATTTTCATTTTCGACTGCTACAAGATCAACAATGCCATGAGCTTGGGCTTCTGTTGCTGACATAAAAACATCCCTTTCCATGTCTTCGGATATAACCCATAAAGGGTTGCCCGTTCTTTGTACATAAACCTTTGTGAGGGTTTCGCGAAGTTTCAGTAGTTCTTCTGCTTCCAGGATAAATTCCCCTGCTTGCGCCTCATAAAAAGAACTAGCAGGTTGGTGAATCATAACCCTGATAATATTGATATAACATCATGCATGAACGGTTCTTCTATTTCGCAGGATTGGGCTAAAGTAAGGGATAAAAAAAACAAGAAGAAAAAAAAAATAAATAGACTTGAACAGCCGTACAGGCATCCTTTGTGCATTGCATACGGCTCTGCAATGGAATTTCCTTTTTCCTCTCTTCTATTCTATCGAAGAAAAAAATGGAATCCATCCGATCCAGATCGTTGAATGATCCATTTACCACCCTTCTTTTCCTATTATAAGAGTCAAAAAATACTATGATGGTTCTGTTGCTTTCTATATTTATCTCGTCTGTGATTTAGCAATCCCAAAGTTTCTTTTTAATACGATCAAATAAGGAAAATGATCTTTTTTTTTTTTCATTTTTGTACTCTTTCTTTCGTAACCTAAATATAAGAAAGAGACTTCTCTTCTGGTGTGGAAGAAAAATGGTTTGTGACGCTGAAACGTACTCCCGACCCGTAAGATCAAATCGGAAATAACCTTCGTTTCATACTACTATCTCGATACAAAATCTCATGTTAGGAAAAACAATACTAGTTTGTTCATATCGAACTCGAAGTGCCATGCTATTATTACCTATTATTTACATTTGATATGGCGAAGGCATAGTCTTCTTCTTTTTTTTTCAAATAAAAACTCATTGGCGCCAAGCGTGAGGGAATGCTAGACGTTTGGTAATTTCTCCTCCGACCAGAATGAAAGATCCCATTGAAGCGGCTAATCCCATGCATATTGTATGTACATCGGGCGAAACAAATTGCATAGTATCATAAATAGCTATTCCTGGTATTACCCACCCGCCGGGGGAGTTTATAAATAAATAAAGATCCCTAGTATCATCTTCTATACTGAGATATACCATGAGACCAACAAGTTGATTTGAGATCTCGCTATCAACTTCTTGGCCTAAGAAAAGTAATCTTTCTCGATAAAGTCGGTTGATTAGGACAAAATTTTATCCCTTTTGAACCGTACGCGCATCTTTGGATGCATACGGTTCAAAAAAATTGCGAAAAAAGAATCAATGTGTCGATTCCAATCCTATCTCTTTTTTTTTTGTAACAGATTTCTGTTTTTCTAATGAAAATGAAGGGGTTTTTCTTATATTTTTCAAAAAACATAAGTTTTGGGCACCGGCACCTCCCCTAAAAAAAAAGAATTTATTACTGAACTTAATTTCTTGAATTAACCTTTCATTGATGTATTGTTTCGTCGTGATTCAAATCACGATGTTATTTTCTTGTTCCTGAATGGGTCCTTTCAATTCTTTTAGGTTCATGTTCTACTCCGGGGAAAGATCTATCCGAATTCTATTTGCACATATAGGACAAATGGTCCCAGTACCACTTCTTTTTGCTACGATTTTTTTTTGTTTCGTTTTATGCCTTCCCCAAACTATTCGATGTATTCATCATACTGGTTGGCATGGCAGTTTGAGATCGCCCCTATAATCCTATAATTAAGTATTAAGAATCGTCTATGCTACAAGTGGCAATTGTACATATATTACCAATTTGGTATTTTCTGAACGGAGCCTGGATATTTTATTAGTCCAAGTCAACCATAAATTCTTCTAATTGATAATATTGATCCTCAACAGAAATTGATCTAATTTCACTTTACGCTCCGAATGATTGAAGAACCAATCAATACAATATTTCTTGGGCGAAACAGAGGATATCTCGATCGGGGGAGAAAACGGGGAAATCCCATATGACCCAATATGTCTGACAAGTCGCACTATACGTCAACCCAAACTGCATCTTCCTCTCCAGGACTCCGAAAAGGTACTTTTGGAACACCAATGGGCATTAAATTAAAGAAAAAATTAAGTACTATACTTCACTTTAATATGGAAACGTAAGAATGAGTTTATTGTCTTCATCATTTTTTTCCTGTTTATTCTACTAGTTTATACATAAATTGGAAGGTTTTTAGAGAAAGACAGAATGAATAAATAAAACTTTTAATGAAGGGATCGATTGTTCGAATAATAAACAAGTATCCATGCCTTTATTCCCACAAAATGGGACCGATGCTCCCATTGCGTATTGGTACTTATCGGGTATAGAATAGATCTGCTTCTCTTTGTTCTTACGAATAGAATTCTTCCGTTATTTTCAACGGAATAGAATAAAATAAATAGTAACCTTTTCTCATACAGAATCCGCTGAAAAGTACATAGTATATTCCAATGTGATAAAGTTACATAGTGTCTATTTTTTTTTGATAAAGGGGTATTTCCATGGGTTTGCCTTGGTATCGTGTTCATACTGTCGTATTGAATGATCCCGGTCGATTGCTTTCTGTCCATATAATGCATACGGCTCTAGTTTCTGGTTGGGCCGGTTCGATGGCTCTATACGAATTAGCGGTTTTTGATCCCTCTGACCCCGTTCTTGACCCAATGTGGAGACAAGGTATGTTCGTTATACCCTTCATGACTCGTTTAGGAATAACCAATTCGTGGGGCGGTTGGAATATTTCAGGAGGAACTGTAACGAATTCGGGTATTTGGAGTTATGAAGGCGTGGCAGGGGCACATATTGTGTTTTCTGGCTTGTGCTTTTTGGCGGCCATCTGGCATTGGGTGTATTGGGACCTAGAAATATTCTGTGATGAACGTACGGGAAAACCCTCTTTGGATTTGCCCAAGATCTTTGGAATTCATTTATTTCTCTCAGGGGTGGCTTGCTTTGGCTTTGGCGCATTTCATGTAACAGGTTTATATGGTCCTGGAATATGGGTGTCCGATCCTTATGGACTAACTGGAAAAGTACAATCTGTAAGTCCAGCGTGGGGCGCGGAAGGTTTTGATCCTTTTGTTCCGGGAGGAATCGCCTCTCATCATATTGCAGCGGGTACACTGGGAATATTAGCGGGCCTATTCCATCTTAGTGTCCGTCCGCCTCAACGTCTATATAAAGGATTACGTATGGGCAATATTGAAACTGTACTTTCGAGTAGTATCGCTGCTGTTTTCTTTGCAGCTTTTGTTGTTGCTGGAACTATGTGGTATGGTTCAGCAACTACTCCAATCGAGTTATTTGGTCCCACTCGTTATCAATGGGATCAGGGATACTTCCAGCAAGAAATATATCGAAGAGTTGGTGCCGGACTAGCCGAAAATCTGAGTTTATCGGAAGCTTGGTCTAAAATTCCTGAAAAATTAGCTTTTTATGATTACATTGGTAATAATCCGGCAAAAGGGGGATTATTCAGAGCGGGCTCAATGGACAGCGGGGATGGAATAGCTGTTGGATGGTTAGGACACCCCGTCTTTAGAGATAAAGAAGGGCGCGAGCTTTTTGTACGTCGTATGCCTACTTTTTTTGAAACATTCCCGGTAGTTTTGGTAGACGGAGACGGAATTGTGAGGGCAGATGTTCCTTTTCGAAGGGCAGAATCAAAGTATAGTGTTGAACAAGTAGGTGTAACCGTTGAGTTCTATGGTGGCGAACTCAATGGAGTCAGTTATAGTGATCCTGCTACTGTGAAAAAATATGCTAGACGTGCACAATTAGGTGAAATTTTTGAATTAGACCGGGCTACTTTGAAATCCGATGGTGTTTTTCGTAGTAGTCCAAGAGGTTGGTTCACTTTTGGGCATGCTACGTTTGCTTTGCTCTTCTTTTTCGGACACATTTGGCATGGGGCTAGAACCTTGTTCAGAGATGTTTTTGCTGGTATTGATCCAGATTTGGATGCTCAAGTGGAATTTGGGACATTCCAAAAACTTGGAGATCCGACTACAAGGAGACAAGTAGTTTGATACAAGATTGCTGTGGTATCTTTCGCCTCTATTTTTTTTTTTGTTTGAATAGGTTACTCGAGAAATATTGACTTGAATCACCTTCTTTTCTTTGATTCTTTCCCTTTTTATATGGTATGTTAAGAGATCCCGCCCAAACGAATAGGTGTGAAAGCTATAATTGTAAACCACGATCGAATCTATGGAAGCATTGGTTTATACCTTCCTTTTAGTCTCTACTTTAGGGATAATTTTTTTCGCTATCTTTTTTCGAGAACCACCTAAGGTTCCTACTAAAAAATGAAATGATTTTTCATTATATCAACTGAAGTAATGAGCCTCCCATATCGGGAGGCTCGTTACTTCAACTAGTCTAGTCCCCGTGTTCTTCGAATGGATCTCTTAGTTGTTGAGAGGGTTGCCCAAAAGCGGTATATAAGGCGTACCCCGTAAAGCTTACAAGTAAACCAGATATGAAGATGGCGACTAGGGTTGCTGTTTCCATTTTTAGATAATTTCAAGATCACAATATATCTACGATAAGATAGTTTATTTACAACTACAACGGAATGGTATACAAAGTCAACAGATCTCAACCAATGATTAAATAGGATTTATGGCTACACAAACCGTTGAGGGTAGTTCTAGATCTAGGCCAAGACAAACTAGCGTAGGGAGTTTATTGAAACCATTGAATTCGGAATATGGTAAAGTAGCTCCGGGCTGGGGAACTACACCACTTATGGGAGTCGCAATGGCTCTATTTGCGATATTTCTATCTATTATTTTGGAAATTTATAATTCTTCCGTTTTACTGGATGGAATTTCAATGAGTTAGGTTCATAAGAACTATGAAGCCCTAGTTTTTTAATAAAAAAAAAATTACTAAATACTCGGATTTATAGATCATTCTGGTAGTTCGACTGTGAAATTTCTTTGTTTCGGTATTTCCGGAATATGAGTGTGTGACTTGTTATAATTGATCCTATTGAGAATACAGAGAATGGTCCTGTCATCTCTATCAAGATGATTCTACCCCGTCGGATATTTATTCTAATATCTGAAGCACGGAATATATCGAATAGATCAAGAAAGGAAATATTTGAACTATGATTCATACCTCCTATTCAGACCTCGCAACCGGACTCAAAAAAAACAATTTCAGATAGGTATTTCCTATCCTAAATCAAACGATTTTTCTTTATATAGATTTTGTTGAGTCATTACATCCACTCATTGAATAAGTGATGATCAAACGGTTTTTACTCAGAGAACCTTTGAATTTAGCTTGGGGCTAAATCATCGTGGTTCTAGTATGAATCTGAGGTTTTAATTGATTCATAGGGTCTCAACAAGAGAATTCCTATCAATAGTAAAACAAGAGTCGATCTACATTACGCACAAAAAAAAACAACAAATTAAATAACAAACAAAAATAGGAAAGAGAAAATTCAAGAGGCCTGTAACGAGCAACATAAAGAAAGACGAATGAGCTAACTTGATATTTTTAGCATTATCATCACAAAGAAGAGATTCCGGATTTTTTTTATTACTTCCTATCTTGGGGACAAATCGAATCAAGTGGCTAATAAGTTTTGAACTTTCTATTACATATCCGGTGAAATCAGTATTTGTGTGTTTCTGTTTGAGCCGTACGAGATGAAATTCTCATATACGGTTCTCGGGGGGGGTCCTCTTGGATTACCTATCTCAATAAAGTATATGATTGGTTCGAGGAACGTCTCGAGATTCAAGCGATTGCAGATGATATAACTAGTAAATATGTTCCTCCTCATGTCAACATATTTTATTGTCTAGGGGGGATCACACTTACTTGTTTTTTAGTCCAAGTAGCTACGGGTTTTGCTATGACTTTTTACTATCGTCCAACCGTTACGGAGGCTTTTTCCTCTGTTCAATACATAATGACGGAGGCCAACTTCGGTTGGTTAATACGATCAGTTCATCGATGGTCAGCAAGTATGATGGTTCTAATGATGATTCTGCACGTATTTCGTGTGTATCTTACAGGTGGGTTTAAAAAACCTCGCGAATTAACTTGGGTTACTGGCGTGGTTCTGGCTGTATTGACTGCATCTTTTGGCGTAACTGGTTATTCCTTACCTTGGGACCAAATTGGTTATTGGGCAGTCAAAATCGTGACAGGCGTACCTGAAGCTATTCCTGTAATAGGATCACCTTTGGTAGAATTATTACGCGGAAGTGCTAGTGTGGGCCAATCCACCTTGACCCGTTTTTATAGTTTACACACTTTTGTATTGCCTCTTCTTACTGCCGTATTTATGTTAATGCACTTCCCAATGATACGTAAGCAAGGTATTTCGGGTCCTTTATAGAGTATAGAAAAGGCAGATCATAGATATTTGTAATTTATCATATTGGGGAGGACCAATAGTATTTCATTGCTACAAATATGTATTATTGAAAAAATAAGACATGTTAGTTGGATATTTCTCTTCAACTCCAAAGTATTGTATTTTTTATTTGATACGAATAGTTGAAGTAGTTGAAGTGGATTCTCCGAAGAGAGGATGGATTATGGGAGTGTGTGACTTGAACTATTGATTGGGCCGTGCCGATATATGATTTTATCCGCCACGTTGGAATTCACAACCAAATGTGTCTCCGCATCCAACCACCATGTAAATCCCCTTATATAGCATAGGATAGGCCGGTTCGCTTGAGGAGAATCTTTTCTATGATCATACCCGAATTATGTCATACATGAACAGGCTCCGTAAGATCCCGTAGAAAAAAAATAAGTGATGTGGCATGATCCAATGTTCTATCTATTCCACTTACTTATTTATAGTATGGAAATGCATTCATTTCCTCTGCATCGATCCCGATCTATGATACTATCGGAGTGAAATAAGGGATCTAAGGAAGAACAGAGGCTAGACTTTATTAGTAACAAGTAAATACTTTGTATGTAAGAAAATCGAGATGTTGTGGGGGATAAACACCAAGCAAATCAAAAAGACATGAGACAGTCCAAAAAGCACTTGATTATGATCAAATTTGTAAGCCTACTTGGATATTGAGCATTTACCTGTAAGAACTGAATTCTTTGCAATGAATAGTTGCAACTACGGAAATGGAATCTTTTCTTACATAGAGTCATTATATATGTTATGTGTGGATATGTATGAAATATAGATTTTCTATCGATTTATTTCTGTCATTCCTTTTATTTTTGCTCGAGCCGGATGATGAAAAATTATCATGTCCGGTTCCTTCGGGGGATGGATCCATAAGAATTCACCTATCCCAATAACAAAGAAACCTGATTTGAATGATCCTGTATTAAGAGCTAAATTGGCTAAAGGGATGGGGCATAATTATTATGGAGAACCCGCATGGCCAAATGATCTTTTATATATTTTTCCAGTAGTAATTCTAGGTACTATTGCATGTAATGTAGGCTTAGCAGTCCTAGAACCATCCATGATTGGTGAACCGGCAGATCCATTTGCAACTCCTTTGGAAATATTACCCGAATGGTACTTCTTTCCCGTATTTCAAATACTCCGCACAGTACCCAATAAGTTACTGGGTGTTCTTTTAATGGTTTCAGTACCAACAGGATTATTGACAGTACCTTTTTTGGAGAATGTTAATAAATTCCAAAATCCATTTCGTCGTCCGGTAGCTACAACAGTCTTTTTAATCGGTACCGCAGTAGCTCTTTGGTTAGGTATTGGAGCAACATTACCTATTGATAAATCTCTAACTTTAGGTCTTTTTTAAATGGATTCAATCGTGAAATACCACGATGTAGGTATCTAGGGAATAGTCGCTTCTAAAGTGAATCCTCCCTAGATACATGAATTTTATTATGATCTATTCCGCGAAAATACGGATCGCGTGCCGAAGATAAAAAATAAAGTTTTTTCTTTAGAACTTTATAATATAATTTATAAAAAGAATATGAAAAGATTCTAATAGATTTAAATTAAAATGCAAATTTATTCTTAGGTAAATTGATTGCAAAATGCTTCTGTAGAGTGTCCAATATCTGTTTTACATCTTCTGTGCGAAAATATTCAATTTTCATAAGATCTTCTTGACTGTTACTCAAAAGGTCCAATAATGTATGTATATTGGACCTTTTGAGACAATTATAGGTCCTGGGGGATAGTTCTGATTGGTCAATAAAAATACATTTCAATGGAATTCCTTTTTTGTTTTTCTTTAGATTAGTTAATCCATTTTGAAAGGTAAAAAAGGGTAGAGTAAACCTGTTTTTATTTTCCTCAAAATGAATGTCCCCTTCCTCCGCATGTAGAAAAGGAATAAATAAATCAATTAAATTACGAGAAGCTTCATAAAGTGCTTCCTTAGGAGTTAAACTTCCATTTGTCCATATTTCTAGAAAAAGTATTTCTTGTTTTTCATTTCCATTCCCATAAGAATGAATACTATGATTTGCATTTCGAACAGGCATGTATATAGCATCTATAGGATAACTTCCGTCTTGAGAGTTATTTGTGGGGTTCATACGGTATCCGCGATCTCTCTTGATTTGTAATTCAATACGCAAATCAATTGGTTCCGTCAGGTTAGCTATATGTTGTGTTATGTCAACTATTTCCACGGAGGGTGGTAAGATGATATCTTGAGCGGTTACGTATCTAGGACCCCTGACACAAATGGATGCGTCTCTAACTCCATACAGATTACTTCGCAATACAATTTCTTTCAAATTCATTAAAATTTCATGTACCGATTCCTCAATACCTACTATCGTAGAATATTCATGCGGTACCTTTTCAGATTTTGCACGTGTGATACATGTTCCTTCTATTTCTCCAAGTAGAGCCCTTCGCATGGCAATACCTATGGTATCGGCTTGACCTTTCATGAGCGGGGACAGAATGAAACGACCATAATAAAGACGCTTACTGTCTATTCTTGATTCAACACATTTCCACTGTAGTGTTCGAGTGGATCCTGCTATTCCCTCTCGAACCATACTAATTATTATTTATTATTTGATCAGATCATTGAATCATTTATTTCTCTTGTAATCCGTTTAATTCTTATTTTTACACACGTCTTTTTTTAGGAGGTCGACATCCATTATGTGGCATAGGTGTTACATCACGTACAAAACTTAATAGTATACCACTTCTACGAATGGCCCGTAATGCTGCGTCTCTTCCGAGACCAGGACCTTTTATCATAACTTCTGCTCGTTGCATACCCTGATCAAGTACAGTACGAATAGCATTTGAGGCGGCTGCTTGAGCAGCATAGGGTGTCTTTCTTCTTGTGCCTTTGAATCCAGAAGTACCGGCGGAGGCCCAAGAAACCACCCGACCTCGTACATCTGTAACAGTTACAATGGTATTGTTGAAACTCGCTTGAACATGAATAACCCCTTTTGGTATTCTACGTCCATTCTTACGTGAACCAATACGTCCATTCCTACGCGAACCAATTCTCGGTATAGGTTTTGCCATATTTTGTCATCTCATAAATATGAATCAGAAATTTACAGAAAGATACGGGGATATCCATTTCATGTTAAAACAAATCTTTTTTTTTCTTCCTTGATAAACTTTAGAAAGATTATCCTTGTCTCTGTTTATGTCTCGGATTGGAACAAATCACCATAATTCGTCCGCGTCTACGGATCAGTCGACATTTTTCACAAATTTTACGAACAGAAGCCCTTATTTTCATATTTCTCACTCCTTAATTTGGAATCTATTCCTTGGACTTGGAAGAAAAAAGTCTCTTGTATTTTTTAGCTTCGAATTATATCCCCCATGAAAGGAAGGTTTTCAAAAATTATCTAATCGCTCGAATCTTTGTTGCGAAGTCTATAAATTATACGTCCTCTAGTTGAATCATACCTACTTATTTCGATTTTGACTCTATCTCCTGGCAGTATCCGTATCAAACTGCGTCGGATCCTCCCTGAAATATAACCTAGAATTAGATCTTCATTATCTAAACGGACCCGGAACATACCGTTGGGAAGTGATTCAGTAATTAAACCTTCATGAATCAATTTTTGTTCTTTCATTCCAGGTAACCCCCTTGAAGTATCAATATCAACTAATGGAGGAAGAGTTATATAACTCACTTTTCCTCTCTATTTTTACAAATAGGAAGTTAGAGATAAAATTAGGATACCGGAGGAGGATCACCATATATAGCACAAAATTTCTCCTCCAATTTTTTCTAGTCTAGCTTCTCGATCTGTCATTATACCTTGAGAAGTAGAAAGAATTACAATTCCCATTCCACCTAAAATCTTAGGAATTTTTTGATAGTTGGAATAGATTCGTAAACCAGGTCGACTAATACGTTTTAAAATAGTTCTATATATTCCTTTCCTAGTCCTTCTATGGCGCAAGGTTGAAACCAAGAAATATTTGTTACTTTCCTGATGTTTCCTAACGTTTTCAATAAAACCTTCTCGTAGGAGTATTTTAACAATGTTTTCGGTGATATTAGTGGATGCTATTCGAACCGTTCCTTTTTTACTCATGTCAGCATTTCTTATAGAAGTTATTATATCAGCAATAGCGTCTCTGCCCATGACGAATTATAATTATTGGTGCTTTCTAATTTTGATATAATCAACATGTTTTTTTTATTTGAATTCAAATAAATATTAATTAATTAGTATTAATTATTCTAATTATTAAAAGTATATGGTATATGCGTGAGACACAATCTAAAAATTTGATCCATTTCAGATATTCTACTATAACTATATCATAGTTTCATTTACTAGTATTTATAATACCTCGGGAGCTAATGAAACTATTTTAGTAAAATTCAACTGTCTCAATTCTCTAGCAATCGCGCCAAAAACTCGAGTTCCTTTTGGATTTCTTTCTTGATCAATGACAACTGCAGCATTGTCATCATATCGTATTATCATACCATTGTCACGTTTGAGTTCTTTACATGTACGTACAATTACAGCTCTAATTACTTCTGATCTTTCTAGAGGCATATTGGGCACTGCTTCTTTGATTACAGCAACAATAACGTCACCAATATGAGCATATCGGTGATTACCAGCTCCTATGATTCGAATACACATCAATTTTCGAGCTCCACTGTTATCTGCTACATTCAAAAGGGTCTGAGGTTGAATCATATCATTTTTTGTTGAATCTGTTATTTCAATGCAAAGAATAAGGAAAAAAGAAATAGTGTTTGTCTAGAAATAAATAAATCCGTGGTTGTTTTTTCATCCTCCCTTTTATTTATGTTTAGTTTTACATCCCTATCCTGAAATAACAAATTGAGTTCGTATAGGCATTTTGCACGCAGCTATTGAAATAGCTGTTCTGGCTACAGTTTCTGATACCCCGCCCATTTCATAAAGTATTCGGCCTGGTTTAATAACGGATACCCAATATTCGGGGGATCCCTTCCCCGAACCCATACGTGTTTCCGTAGGCCTTAATGTAACAGGTTTGTCGGGAAATATACGTACCCATATTTTTCCACCACGCCGCGCATATCGTGTCATTGCTCTTCGCCCTGCTTCTATTTGTCTAGCTGTGATCCAAGCGGGTTCAAGTGCCTGAAGAGCGTATCTTCCGAAACTAATATGATTGCCTCGACAAGATATTCCCTTCATTCTTCCTCTATGTTGCTTACGAAATCTGGTTCTTTTGGGGTTATAGTTGATGGTTTTTTCTTAATCCCACCTCTACTACAGAACCGGACATGAGAATTTCTTCTCATCCAGCTCCTCGCGAATGAAATGAAAGGATTCGATAATATTACAGATACACATGTATTTAATAACTAATACACTAAACTAAGTAATGGAATCTATTGATATTTCATTTATTACATAGAAAGCTGTATATATGACTAGATGTGTATATTTATAGATAATGCTTCTTTTTTAGAAAAAATCCTTATTTTTACTCTTATCGAATCAAGACTGTAATCCAATAAAAGAATAAAAGGGTTTCGCGGGCGGATATTGACTCTTTCCTGCTTTATTCGTGGGATCAATCTATGACCTCTCAGAGTAAAGAAATTTGTTCTTGGTTCATTCCGCCATCCCACCCGATGAATCATTAGGATTCTTTTTTCTTTTAATAGAAGAATCTTATATAGTCACAGGTTTCGTCGTTCCTATAGCTTCTCCATTAATGGTTAGGCCTGAACTCTGCAATGGAGCTCCCAACAAAATTCGTTCCCAAGTCAATCTCCTCAGTTTCTATTAACCGGGGGCTCTTTATTATTTATTATTATATCAATATTAATGCTTTATCACACTGCCTTTTATGAGGTGATTCATAGACCATACATATTGGAATCATTTATCATTGATATTTTTGTTCTCTCTTTCTATCACCTTTCCATTTATCCGCATCCCTTTATTTTTTTCCTTCCAAATTCATAATCAGATTTGTTTTTTTATGGAAAATTTCAGTTGTTACAACTATATGATTGATCCAGTCATATAGTGACTGTTTCTTGGGATCTCGACAATACAAAGCAATAAGTTGTTATTAGTTTTTCATTTATATTTAGTTATATTTAGATAGTTATTAAGTTAAGTTCATAGTGGGATCAGTCTTTTTTTTTTGAAGCCCAACTCAAAACTCTAAAGAAAAAACTGACGAGTCACACACTAAGCATAGCAATTATATCAAAAATAAAGATTAATCGATTTTTTATTCAACCTTATAGAATTAGAATTTTTTATTTTTTTGTTTGATTTAACGGAAAAAACAGAAACTGTTTTATTTTTTTTGTTAAATCACTGGGCAGAATGGCAAGATAAATAAAGGTCTATTATTCCTCGTCCATAAATATCCAAATTTTTAGGCCTAATACCCCATGGATAGTTCGAATTGTATAGGAACAATGATCAATTTTGGCGCGAATTGTTTGTAGAGGAACCCTACCCTCTCTGATCCATTCGACACGTGCAATTTCTTTTCCATCGATACGTCCTGCAATTTGTATTTGAATTCCCTTTGTATCTGTTTGTTCAGTTAATTCAATAGCTCTTTTCATTGCCTTTCGAAAGGAAACTCTATTTCTTAATTGCGAAGCCATATATTCTGCAAGAATATTAGGATGCCCATAAGGTTTTTCAATTCTTGTGATAGCAATGTTGAGTCTTCGGTTCACAGAACGAAATTCCTTTTGTACATTCATCTGTAATTCTTCGATCCCTCGCGTTCGTCCCTCTATTAATAAATTTGGGAACCCAATATAGATTATGACCTGGACCAAATCGATTCTTTTTTGAATTTCTATGCGTGCAATTCCAATTCCTTCGAAACCTGGGGATATTCTCTTATTTTTTTGTACATAGTTCTTGATACAATTCCGTATTTTTTCATCTTCTTGTAGACCCACGGAAAAATTTTTGGGTTGTGCGAACCAAAAGGAATGATGGTTTTGGGTTGTACCAAGTCTGAAACCAAGTGGATTTATTTTTTGTCCCATATTTTTTTTTGATTATATTATCTTTCCATCTATTTTTTCTAAATATGAATCTAAATCTTAGATTCATCTAAAAATTATTTAGATTTATCTTTTAATACAATTGTTATATGACAAGTGGGCCTTTTTATCGGATAACTACGTCCTCTAGCCCTAGGTCTTAACTTTTTCACAAAAGGGCCTCCATTGACTTCGGCTTTACTAATGAATGAATCAGCTTCGTTCAAACCCATATTATGACTAGCATTTGCTGCTGCAGAATAAACCAATTTTAAAATGGGATAAGATGCTCGATAAGGCATGAGTTCCAGTATCATAAGTGTTTCCTCATAAGAACGACCACGAATCTGATCAATTACTCTTCGCGCTTTGAAAACAGACATACATATATGTTGAGCTAAAACTTTTATTTCTTTACCCGAATTTGAGTTCTTTATCATAAGCTCCCTCCCCCGCCAATGAATGATAAGTATCTATTTTTTTTTATTCCAAATTAACGACGAGATTTATTATCATTTCTCGCATGTCTCGCGAAAGTCAGAGTAGGCGCGAATTCTCCCAATTTGTGACCTACCATACGATCCGTTATATAAATAGGTAAATGTTCCTTTCCATTATGAATAGCGATTGTATGGCCAATCATTTTGGGTATAATGGTAGATGCCCGAGACCAAGTTACTATTATTTCTTTCTCCTCCCTCATGTTGAGTTTTTCAATTTTTCTCGATAAATGATTAGCTACAAAAGGATTTTTTTTTAGTGAACGTGTCACAGCTGATTACTCCTTTTTTTACATTTTAAAGATTGGCATTCTATGTCCAATAGAATATCTCGATCTAAGTATGAAGGTAAGAATAAATACAATAATGATGAATGGAAAAAAGAGAAAATTCTTTAGCTAGATAAGGGGCGGATGTAGCCAAGTGGATCAAGGCAGTGGATTGTGAATCCACCATGCGCGGGTTCAATTCCCGTCGTTCG
>JBBMKE010000006.1:116720-124364 GCA_037834125.1 Lippia alba
AAAGAAGAAGAGAGGCTAGACTATATTAGTAACAAGCAAACCTTGTATGTGTATCTCCAAGCAGTTTGGAGATAAATACCAATTAGAAGGTCTGAGACGACCCAGAAAGCACTTGATCATATTATGATTTGATTTGTAAACCTACTTGGGTCTTGAGTATTTACTTGTAAGAACGGAATTCTTTGTTTTGTAATGGATAGTTGCAACTCCATAAAAAAGAATTCAGTCAAATTTTTCTTACATTGAACCATTTCTATATCATATCTGTGTATGTGTAAATACAGGTACCATATATATATTTTATATGGATATAGGGATTCGTTTGGTTCTTTTTATTCTTGCTCGAGCTGGATGATTAAAAATTATCATGTCCAGTTCCCTCGGGGGATGGATCTATAAGAATTCACCTATCCCAATAACAAAAAAACCTGACTTGAATGATCCTGTATTAAGAGCTAAATTGGCTAAGGGTATGGGTCATAATTATTATGGCGAGCCCGCATGGCCCAATGATCTTTTATATATTTTTCCAGTAGTAATTCTAGGTACTATTGCATGTAATGTAGGCTTAGCCGTTTTAGAACCATCAATGATTGGTGAACCGGCAGATCCATTTGCAACCCCTTTGGAAATCTTACCGGAATGGTATTTCTTTCCTGTATTTCAAATACTTCGTACAGTGCCCAATAAATTATTGGGAGTTCTTTTAATGGTTTCAGTACCTGCGGGATTATTAACAGTACCGTTTTTAGAGAATGTTAATAAATTCCAAAATCCATTTCGCCGTCCAGTAGCGACGACTGTCTTTTTGATTGGTACCGCAGTCGCCCTTTGGTTGGGCATTGGTGCAACATTACCTATTGATAAATCCCTAACTTTAGGTCTTTTTTAAATTTTTTAATTGATTCAATTGTGAACTAACACGACATGTGTATCTAGGGAATAGTTTCTTCAAAGCGAATTCTCCCTAGATACATCTATTCAATTGAATTATGAATTTCTTTCTAATATATGAATATTAATTGTGCTAAATTATGCTTTTTCAATCGATTTTCACTAAGTAAGTCCAATAGATTTAAAACTTATTTTTTGCTAAATCAATGACGAAATATTTTTCTAAAATACCCAATATCTGTTTTATATCTTCGCTACGAAAATGTTCAATTTTCATAAGATCTTCTTGGCTGTTATTCAAAAGGTCCAATAATGTATATATATTGGACATTTTGAGACAATTATAGATCCTGGAAGACAATTCTGATTGGTCAATAAAAATCGATTTCAATGCTATTTTGTTTTTGTTTTTTATGAGTTTAGCCAATTTATCATGAAAGGTAAAAGGGGATAAAGGAACCGTGTGTTGATTGTCCTGTAAATATAAGTTGTCTTCCTCCATATGTAAAAAGGGAATAAATAAATCAATTAAATTTCGGGATGCTTCATGAAGTGCTTCTTTCGGAGTTAAACTTCCGTTTGTCCATATTTCGATAAAAAGTATCTCTTGTTTTTCATTCCCATTCCCATAAGAATGAATACTATGATTCGCGTTTCGAACAGGCATGAATACAGCATCTATAGGATAACTTCCATCTTGAAAGTTATGTGGCGTTTTTATAAGATATCCACGATTTCTCTCTATTTGTAATCCAATACAAAAATCAATTGGTTCCGTTAAACTAGCTATATGTTGTGTATTATCAACGATTTCCACATAAGGTGGCAAGATGATATCTTGAGCAGTTACATATCCAGGACCCTTGACACAAATAGACGCGTCAGAAGTTCCATATAATTTACTTCTCAATACAATTTCTTTCAAATTCATTAAAATTTCATGTACCGATTCTTGAATGCCCGTTATGGTAGAATATTCATGTGGGACTTTCTCAGATTTTACACGTGTTAGACATGTTCCTTCTATTTCCCCAAGTAAAGCTCTTCGCATTGCAATGCCTATTGTGTCGGCTTGGCCTTTCATAAGTGGAGACAGAATAAAGCGTCCATAATAAAGGCGTTTACTGTCTGTTCTTGATTCAACACACTTCCACTGTAGTGTCCGAGTAGATACTGTTACTTTCTCTCGAACCATAGTACTATTATTTGATTAGATCATCGAATCTTTTATTTCTCTTGAGATTTCTTCAATGTTCAGTTCTACACACGTCTTTTTTTCGGAGGTCTACAGCCATTATGTGGCATCGGAGTTACATCCCGTACGAAAGTTAATAGTATACCACTTCGACGAATAGCTCGTAATGCTGCATCTCTTCCGAGACCGGGACCCTTTATCATGACTTCTGCTCGTTGCATACCTTGATCCACTACTGTACGGATAGCGTTTGCTGCTGCGGTTTGAGCAGCAAACGGTGTTCCTCTTCTCGTACCTTTGAATCCAGAAGTACCAGCTGAGGACCAAGAAACTACTCGACCCCGTACATCTGTAACAGTGACAATGGTATTATTGAAACTTGCTTGAACATGAATAACTCCCTTTGGTATTCTACGTGCACCCTTACGTGAACCAATACGTCCATTCCGACGCGAACTAATTTTCGGTATAGCTTTTGCCATATTTTATCATCTCGTAAATATGAGTCAGAGATATATGGATATATCCATTTCATGTCAAAACAGATTCTTTATTTGTACATCGGCTCTTCTGGCAAGTCTGATTAGCCTTGTCTTTGTTTATGTCTCGGGTTAGAACAAATTACTATAATGCGCCCCCGCCTACGGATTAGTCGACATTTTTCACAAATTTTACGAACGGAAGCTCTTATTTTCATATTTCTTATTCCTTATCTTAATTCTGAATCTATTTCTTGGAAGAAACTAAGTTTCTTGAAATTTTTCATCTCAAATTGTATTCCCCCGAAAGGAATGGTGAAGTTGAAAACCTAATCCTTCAAATCTTTGTTGTGGAGTCAATAAATTATATGCCCTTTGTTTGAATCATAAGGACTTACTTCAATTTTGACTCTATCTCCTGGCAGTATCCGTATAAAACAAAGTTCCTTTGAGGTCTCAACTAATGCGAAAGATATTAGACAACCTCCCCCCCCCCCTTTTTTCTTTTTCACAAATTTCACAAATAGGAAGTTTCGAATCCAATTTGGATATTATAAAGGATTACCAGATATAACACAAAATTTCTCCACCTATTCCTTCTAGTCGAGCCTCTCGATCTGTCATTATACCTCGAGAAGTAGAAAGAATTACAATCCCTATTCCACCTAAAATTCGCGGAATTCGTTGATAATTAGAATAGATTCGTAGACCAGGTCGACTGATTCGTTTTAAATTTAAAATATTTCTATAGGGTCTTTTCCTATTCCTTCTATGTCGCAGGGTTAAAACCAAGAAATATTTGTTGTTTTCTCGATGTTTTCTCACGTTTTCGATAAAACCTTCTCGTAAAAGTATTTGCACAATATTTTCGGTAATATTAGTAGATGCTATTCGAACCACCCTTTTTCGATCCATATCAGCATTTCGTATAGAAGTTATTATCTCAGCAATAGTGTCCCTGCCCATGATGAACTAAAATTATTGGGGTCTCCAAATTTGATATAATCAACGTGTTTTTTACTTATTTATTTTGGAATATGATATGAATTATTAAAGATATATGCGTGAGATACAATCTACTAATTAATCTATTTCTTTCAAATACCCCACTCGAAACAGATCACAATTTCATTTTATAATACCTCAGGAGCTAATGAAACTATTTTAGTAAAATTTAATTCTCTCAATTCCCGAGCGATTGCACCAAAAATTCGAGTTCCTTTTGGATTTCCTTCTTGATCAATAACAACTGCAGCATTGTCATCATATCGTATTATCATCCCGTTGTCACGTTTGAGTTCTTTACAGGTACGCACAATTACAGCTCTGACCACTTCTGATCTTTCTAGGGGCATATTTGGTACTGCTTCTTTGATCACAGCAACAATAACGTCACCAATATGAGCATATCGACGATTGCTAGCTCCTATGATTCGAATACACATCAATTCTCGAGCCCCGCTATTATCCGCTACATTTAAATGGGTCTGAGGTTGAATCATTTTTTTAATCCGTTCTTTGAATGCAAAGGGCGAAGAAAAAAAAGAAATATTTTTGTCAAAAAAAAAGAAAGATGCGGTTTTGTTTCATATCTAAGAGCCCTTTCTACATTTTTTTATATTACGAAATAATGAATTGAGTTCGTATAGGCATTTTGGATGCTGCTAGTGAAATAGCCCTTCTGGCTATATTTTCTGTTACTCCACCCATTTCATAAAGTATTCGCCCCGGTTTAACAACAGCTACCCAATATTCAGGGGATCCTTTTCCTGAACCCATACGTGTTTCTGCGGGTCTTAGTGTAACTGGTTTGTCTGGAAATATACGTACCCATATTTTTCCACCACGACGTGCATTTCGTGTCATTGCCCGTCGGCCTGCTTCTATTTGTCGAGATGTAATCCAAGCAGGTTCAAGTGCCTGAAGAGCATATTTACCGAAAGAAATACGATTACCTCGATAAGATATTCCCTTCATTCTTCCTCTATGTTGTTTACGGAATCTGGTTCTTTTGGGGTTATAGTTGATGGTTGGTTCTGAATTCCATCGCTACTACAGAACCGGACGTGAGAGTTTCTTCTCATCCAGCTCCTCGCAAATAAAAGGATTCAAAAAAATGCAATTTGAATTAAGCTAGAATAGTCAATCTTAAGTTAAGATAGATATATATGTATTTACTGAGTAATACCTTGAACGTGGGCTTCTTTGAAAGTTCATTAAATCTATTAGTAATTTGTATATCTTGTTTGAATAGATAACTAAACTTTGTAGTTTTCTAAATAGAAATAAAAAAATTGTATTATTATACCAAATCCTTATTTTCTCCTTTATTGTATTGTCTCCTAAATTTGGCACTAAAAAAAGTTTTCGCGGGCGAATATTTACTCTTTCAATCCCTGATCTCAGAATACATGAATTAATCTTTGGTTCGTTCCGCCATCCCGACCAGTGAATCATTAAGATTCCCTTTTCAATAGAATCTTTTGCATTCACAAGTTCCGTCGTTCCCATCACTTCTTACTTAATGGTTAGGTCCGAATTCTACAATGGAGCTCAGAATGAAATTGGTTCTTGAGTCAATCTTCTCAGTCTTTATTGGCTCGAAGCTCTTGATTTTTTGTTCCATTTCTAATTTCTATAAGAAGATTCTTTTTAGTATGGTATGAATGCGTATTGAATGGTATGAATGCGTATTGATGCTTTATTACACTTCTTTTTCTGAGATTACTCATAGACCTTACATATTGGAATTTTATATCATTGGTATTCTTTTTCTCTCTTTCTCTCATCCTTCCGTTTATCCACATCTTTTTTGTCTATTTTGCTTTACAACTTAGAATCAGATTTCTTTTTTTTGTTTATGCAAAAGATTTCAGTTGCTACAAAGATATGACCTATATATCATATCTTGACTGGTTCTTTCGATCCAGATAATGCGAAGTGATGGGTTGGTTATTAGTTCTATAGTTTTGAGTTCATACTATGTGGGCTGGGCTTTTTTAACCCTCACCCTAAAAAAACCAACGAGTCACACACTAAGCATAGCAATTATATCAAATGGTCAATCGAATTTTTATTCAACCTTATAGAATTAAGAATTTGAAATGTTCCCCTTGATTAGAAAAAGCATGAATTGGTCTTTTTTTTTTGTTCAATCATTGGATAGGAGGGAAAGACAAGTAGTAAAATTATTCCTCGTCTAGAAATATCCAAATTTTGATGCCCAATATTCCATAGATAGTTCGAACTGTATAAGAGCAATAAGCAATTTTAGCTCGAATCGTTTGTAGGGGAACCCTGCCTTCTCTGATCCATTCGACACGTGCAATTTCTTTTCCGTCGATACGCCCCGCAATTTGTATTTGAATTCCTTTTGTATCCGTTTGTTCTGTTAATTCAATAGCCTTTTTCATTGCTTTTCGAAATGAAACTCTATTCTTTAATTGTCCAGCTATAAATTCTGCAAGAATATTCGGGTTTCCGTAAGGTTTTCCAATTCTTGTGACAGCAATATTCAGTTTTCGGTTTACCCAATTAAATTCTTTTTGTAAGGTCATTTGTAATTCTTCGATTCCGCGTGGTCGACTTTCTATTAATAATTTTGGGAATCCCATAAAGATTATGACCTGGATCAGATCGATTCTTTTTTGAATCTCTATACGTGCAATTCCCTCGATGCCAGAGGACGTTCTCATATTCTTTTGTACATAATTCTTGATACAATCTCTTATTTTTTTATCTTCTTGTAAACCTTCAGAATAATTTTTGGGTTGTGAAAACCAAAGGGAATGATGACCTTGGGTTGTACCCAGTCTGAAACCAAGTGGATTTATTTTTTGTCCCATAATCCCCCGCTATTATACATATCACGATACGTCATAGCTGTAGATTTTTTTTTCCATCTCGTTTTTTTTAACGAATACATCTCGCCATATTCATCATCTAAAGATATATCTTTCATTACAATAGTTATATGACAGGTCGATCTTTTTATCGGAAAACTACGTCCTCGAGCTCGAGGTTTCAATTTCTTCACAATAGTACCTTCATTGACTTCGGCTTTACTAATGACTAAATTGGTTTCGCTGGAACCCATATTGTAACTAGCATTTGCTGCTGCAGAATAAACCAATTTCAAAATGGCATAACATGCTCGATAGGGCATGAGTTCTAGTATCATAAGCGTTTCCTCATAGGAACGTCCGCGAATTTGATCAATTACTCTTCGTGCTTTGTCAGCAGACATAGATATATGTTCACCTAAAGCATATACTTCTGTTTTTTTCTTCTTTAGCATAAGGTTTGCCTCCTACTACTGAATCATAAGCATCTAGATTTTTTTATTAATATTAACGACGAGATCTATTATCGCTTTTTGCATGTCCTCTAAAATTTAATGTAGGTGCAAATTCTCCCAATTTGTGGCCTACCATACTATCTGTTATATAAATAGGCAAATGCTCTTTTCCATTATGGATAGCAATAGTATGACCGATCATTGTGGGTATAATGGTAGATGCCCGGGACCAAGTTATTATTATTTCTTTTTCTGCTTTTGTGTTAAGCTTATCAATTTTTTTGAATAAATGATTGGCTACAAAGGGATTTTTTTTTAGTGAACGTGTCACAAGCTTACTCCTATTTTTTTTGTAAAGTTTTTGTAAAAACGAAGAATTCAATTCGATTTTCTCTCCTATTTACTACGGCGACGAAGAATCAAATTATCACTATATTTATTCCTTTTTCTACTTCTTCTTCCAAGTGCAGGATAACCCCAAGGGGTTGTGGGTTTTTTTCTACCAATTGGGGCTCTCCCTTCACCACCCCCATGGGGATGGTCTACAGGGTTCATAACTACTCCTCTTACTACAGGACGCTTACCTAGCCAACGCTTGGATCCGGCTCTACCCAAACTTTTCTGGTTCGCCCCAACATTCCCCACTTGTCCGACTGTTGCTGAGCAGTTTTTGGATATCAAACGGACCTCCCCAGAAGGTAATTTTAATGTGGCCGATTTCCCCTCTTTTGCAATCAGTTTCGCTACAGCACCCGCTGCTCGAACTAATTGTCCACCCT
>JBBMKE010000007.1:0-17857 GCA_037834125.1 Lippia alba
ATCACTTTAAAATGTTTGTAATTACTTGATTGATGATTCTTGCATAGTCCAATTTTCATGACTTGTGAAAGAGTATATATAGATGAGGTACACTTTCAAAAAAGTATAGGTCATTAATTATGTCCACTATTTGATTATAACTTGTGGCAAATCTCAGTACACCATTTAATTTAATTTAATTTCCAAGTACATCAGCAATAATTCGTTGGAATATAGGTTGCTTGTAAGTGAGAATAACATGAAATATTACTTGAAAGTCTTATAGCTTATTTTTGATGTCATGAAATATTAGGTTTCTTCCCTTGGATTAGTGCTGATGTTGTTAACTTACCAAAGAAAAACAAGTACTGATGTTCTTGGAAATGGATGGGCCTATTTAGCGAATACAGCCGCCCAGTCCACACTAATAAGGTTCAGTAATAGCCCATGAGAACTTGCGGAATTAAATGGGACAGAGGCCCAGATTATATGTAGTAAAGATTAAAGAGAAAATGAATTTATTGGTAATTATATTAATAACCGAAACGGGTAATGTGGGATGAATTGCTTAACTCTCCAATCGGACATCATATTTTACTTAAATTTCCACGTATAAATTTCACATAATGTAGCAAATATGATATGGTGCAATATTTAAACCCTATTATGTAATATAAATATTTGGGAATTAAATTAAAAAAATTTCAAACTGACGAGAAGTTATTTGCAACTACGCTCGATCAATTGAGTATTTTATTTTTACTTAACTCCCCACACATAAATTTTACATAATGTACTACAAATATGATACGATGCAGTATTTATATCGTATTATGTTTTGTACAAATTTTAACTGAGGGGTAATTATTTGCAATTGCTCCTGAGCAGTGGCGGAGCCACCTTTGTCCGAGGGGGTACAATTGACCACCCTCCTCAAAATATTTTTTTTATTATTATGTATATATATAGATATTTGTATATGAAATTTTATGGGATTTTTTATTATTGACCCCCTGACCAATGTTAAAATTAATACTATTGAGGGTCAAGATATTAAATTTTTTTACCAGCCTTTAGTATTATGCTTTGGTCGATCCTCCTCAATAAACTTTCTGGCTCCGCCACTGCTCGTGAGCGAAATCATGATATCAAGCGTTTGTTAATTCAAGTAGTGACGGCGATTTGAGGTTTGCATGTGATATACGTGAAAACCGAAGTTGAGTATAAAAATATTGAGATTGTTTCAGATATCCGAGGCAGTAATGTCAGTTGGGAACTAGACATGAATGAGCTTTTTCCAGTGATGCTCTCCACACCCCCTAATTGTCACGTAATAATATATATAAATATGAGCTAGAAGGATTTCTACTTAGGTTTAATGATGCTCTGTTTAAGCTAAGCTCCTTAGGATGCATGCCTAATTGCTTTCATAGTAACTTGTTATGCTCTGCTTTTCCAGTAAAGAAAGTACACTAATTAATAACTTTTACAAGCTAAGTACACCAACTTTAACTCTCATCATTCTTAATTTGGGTCCATAAAACTACTTTCAAAACTTGACTAGCTAATTAATCAACAACTTGAGTAAATAGTTAAATACACACAATAAAAGACTGCAATTGCAATTGCAATTTTATTTGTTTGTCGAAATTTAAAGTAAATCAAGTTTATGAAGAGTAAATGAATGGAGAAAAGGCAAGAGAAATTAAAGAGAAACATAGTGTTGTACTTTCTAACGTCCTTTTTGTACCTTATGGTTTATAGTGTCCATTTTCTCCTCTTCCTGTTGGATAACAACCATACATAACTAAGGTTGTTTCATATTTCATTTGATAAGAAAAGAATATTTTCCTAATAATTTGTGCAGTCATCATCCGAATTGAATGGTTCTATTTCAACTTTGAGCACATGTAAGCAAATTAATGAGTTATTCAGATAATTATCCTCTTAAAATAAAAATTAAATTCAAACCGATAAGCTAATATAACTAAATATTTAAAGAGATACGAACTTAGTTTGGTATTATTACTTTCCACTTTATCGATAATTAAATAATTAAGTGAAGTAAACTAATTGGTAAAATAATAAAAAAATGAGACAAGTCCCACGCTACAGTTGAAGACTTTTTATATCGTAAAATCAGTATACTTTATATATTATGCGAGTTTTGGGGCGAAGATATATTACGAGACTTGAAATATAGTTTAGAGTAACGTACGTGCTATACTTGTTAGGACTAGCATTTTCCGTGGAGAAAAAAGCAATTTCTAGCAAATGTAGGAAGTGACGCATTTTGTATAATTTTGATATTTGTACTGATATATATATACTTGTACATGCAACGTTGCAAGCTGTGAGAAAAAGGAAGAGCGTCCATGTCCATCAAAGGACCACTCATAATTGTTACTCGTCACATACAACATTCATTTCTTTTTACCCTAACACTAATAGCAATTATTGATTCAAATAACTTATACTTGCATGTCAACAGAGAAGAAGAAATATAAAATCCAGAAATGAAATTGGAAAAATTCACCAGAAAATCTCGAGCACTGAAAGCTGAATTCATTTGCTTTACTTTTTATTTAATTAGTTGCCGTTGGTAAAGATTTTATTCCTTTGTCATATTTCTTGCCAAACTTATTTAATGATAATAACATATTAAAAGAAAACACAAATAAGACCATCTACCCATTTCAGAATGGATTGGTCCCACAAAATTCGAAAAAACATCTACCTCATTGGAAAATAGTGCAGAATATTTGAAAATTAGTTTAATACGTTTCGGAAATTAATAATTTAGGTTCAAATTTCTAGGTAAGTTTGAAAAATAGAATGTAGATGTAATTATGAGACCCTTAAGGAAAGGAAGGAAGACAGTAAAAAGTAAAAACAAAGGGCGAGTAAATTCCAGTGAAATCTGTCAGCACCGCACCACCCTCCTATCTCTTGCAACACTCCACTCTGCAACTGCAAGAACACCCTTTTTGGATACGGACAAATTCAATTCACTTCGAATTTAACAAATATGAGGAGTTGTGTTCCATCCTTTTCTTTCAAGTTTAATGTGCAAGAGATCTGAGACAGACACTCATTGATGAGTCATGACAGCGGGTCACTTGCTTTCAACCCAGTAACTCCAACGTTCAGGTGAATGAATGTGGTCTTTCTCAACTCTTCTTTTTCTCATTCAAGATTTCATGCCGAGATTCTCAATTCTTTTCACGCTGTTTCATAAAATTCTTGGAGTGCGTTTTGAGTGGTACAGCTAGGGAAAGTTGGAAACTTTTTATTCAATTGCACTGTGCAACGGATTTTTAGCTAATAGCTTTTTAATGGGTTCTAAATTGGAAAAGCTTTTTGCTGCCTTATTGAAGTTAATGTGGGGTTTGGTTTTTGCTTTGTGTTCTTTTTAGTTGACCCAATTTACAAATGAAATGCTTTGCAGGATTGTGTTGGGTTATTTCAAGTGCGTGATCGGACAGGAGGTTTTTTGACTGTTTAAGAAATTCTTTTTAATGATAGGTTAGAACTTAGAACAGAATCTATGATTTCTTGGGCCTGGGTGAACTTACTGGCTTACATAGAGACTGTGCTGTAGCTATGAGATTGGATTGCTGTAGCAAAATTAAGAGCATTGATTTTTGTCTGATGTCTTGGCCTTATTGGGGAATATTTCGAGTGGACCGATATATGTTGTGATCATGACCAGGGCTGTTGGAGATCGAATACTTAAGGATGTGAACGGTAACATTAGTGATCATCTGCGTAACCACATTCATCTCACAAATTGCATTCATTTGAAGAACCATATGCACAAGCATAGTCCCATCTTGGGTGATAGGGCTCTTATGAGGGAGCTTGTTGTCCTTCAGAGATCGAGGTCTCTAAGGGATCCGTCGGCAAGTCCACCCTCATGGCAGTCTCCTTCTGTTGTCGACGTGCTTCCCAAAAGAGGGGAAAAGGATGATTTAGAGTGTCCCAGAGAATCCCCTCTACTGCCATCAAGAGCTGCTGCAATTGCCCGGCTAAGCACGCACGATGAGGACACAGTTTCTGGATTGAGGGACAAGAGTGTTAGGAGACAAGATAAGCACCTCAAGACTCTCTCTGATCAGTTGAAAGATCTTAATGTCCCAGCTGAAAGGGATGATCATGGTAATACAAATGCTGTTGAAGTGGGAGTAGACAGCCGTTTTAGTAGGCCAAAAAGACGCAGATTTAGAGGTGCCAGAAGAAGTCGGCCTTCTATAGCTGCGCAAAATGCAGAGGCACAAAATGAAATCTCAGTGGCCTCTAATTCAAATGTGAATGGGTGTGGCATTCCTTGGAACTGGTCGAGGATCCATCACAGAGGGAGGTCCTTCCTTGACATGGCTGGCCGAAGCCTTTCTTGTGGTTTATCTGAATCGAGGTTGAGGAAAGGTGATATACGGGCCGACATGTCCGAACAGTCGACTTCATCTACTAAATCTGAAGCTGAAGCACTGCCACTACTTCTTGATGATTCAGCTTCTCAGGGAAGCATCCAACGTGCTAATTGGGTTCATAACTATTCTGGAGAGTTGGGCATTTTTGCTGACAATCTGCTCAATCAAGAAACTGATTCTGACCTTGTATCTGAAGGTAGATCACGTGAGAAATACAAAGTTCGGAAGCATCGCAACGAGAGGCATCAGAATCTCACTCAAAAGTACACTCCAAGAACTTTCAGAGATTTGATTGGTCAGAACTTAGTGGTGCAGGCTCTCTCCAATGCTATTGCAAGAAGAAAGGTTGGGTTTCTTTATCTGTTTTACGGGCCCCACGGGACGGGCAAAACCTCCTGTGCCCGTATCTTTGCCAGATCTTTGAACTGCCAGTCCCTAGAACATCCAAAGCCTTGTGGATATTGCAACTCTTGCACAGGGAAGAGCAGAAATGTAAGGGAAATAGGTCCAGTTAGTAAGATTGACTTTGAAAGCATAATTGAACTTCTTGACAATGTGATTGCTTCCCAGCTTCAATCTCAATACAAAGTCTTCATATTGGATGAATGTGATACTTTGTCTTCTGAATGTTGGAGTGCAATATTAAAGGTCATTGATCGAGCCCCTAGGCGTGTCGTTTTTGTTCTTGTTTGCTCAAGTCTTGATGCCTTACCTCATATAATAATATCCAGGTGCCAGAAATTTTTTTTCCCAAAATTAAAGGATGCAGACATAATATATACTTTGCAATGGATAGCAACCAAAGAAGATTTAGAAATTGATAAGGATGCTTTGAAGCTTATCGCATCAAGGTCAGATGGATCTTTGAGGGATGCTGAAATGACTTTGGAACAATTGAGTTTACTTGGGAAGAGGATATCTCTTAGCCTCGTACAGGAACTGGTATGTCTTTAATGGCTATGGTACATTTGATGCACTTAAAAATCTTTTCTATACATTCATGTGCAATTCCAATCTGATGGCATAACACTGATCCACTTTTTTTGTTGTTTTTATAGGTTGGGCTTATTTCAGAAGAGAAATTAATAGATCTACTCGATTTAGCATTATCAGCTGACACTGTGAACACAGTAAAGAATCTGAGAGATATCATGGAATCTGGTGTTGATCCTTTGGCATTAATGTCACAGCTCGCTACTGTCATAACTGATATTCTTGCCGGAAGCTATGAATTCATCAAAGAAAGGCCTTCAAGGAAGTTTTTCAGGCACCAAGCGCGTAAGCCTTAACATCCATCTCCACATGTCATATGCTTTCACATTTCTCATAGTCCTTTTCCTTCAATGCATCTTGTTTTTCAGTATCCAAAGAAGATATGGAAAAGCTGCGTCAAGCACTAAAGACATTGTCTGAAGCAGAAAAGCAGCTGAGGGTCTCGAATGATCGGATGACTTGGCTAACAGCTGCTCTGCTGCAACTGGCTCCTGATCAACAGTACATGCAGCCCACTTCCTCTGCTGATGCTAGTTTTAATCAAAGTCCACTTGTCTTAAAAAACTCTACTTTAAGAGAGAGGCCTAGAAAAAGCAACTCTGAAATGCCACCCGGAAGTTCAGGGAATGCCTATTTCAAGGCTAAGGGGAAGGGTAGTGATATTGATGGAAGTCCTATTCAAGAAATATGGTTGGAAGTGCTTGAAAAGATTCCAGTTAGTAGCATAAAGGAGTTCATGTATAAAGAAGGAAAGCTAATCTCAGTCAGTTACGGTGCAGGTACTATTAATGTGAACATTGATCATATTCAAATACTCTGATCATCACCTTGTCGTAATTGTTAAAGTTATGAGGGTAGGCTAACATTTGCCCATCTCACTTATGTCACCAAAAGAGTAGCAATAACTATGTCACCGGAAAAGTAGCATAAAAAATGCTCGTGTAGCACACTTCTTTTCATCTCACTGTTTATATTCTCTCCAATAATTGGTAATACTGCTAAAGATACCTCTATCTTTTAAATATACAACCTTTCATATATGCAGTCACTTCTCATCCTTGTCTGTTGGTACAGATGTTGCACACTAATTGTCAAATAATGAAGATTTGTGCTTTTTGTTTCAACTTTGATTATCTCAAGAGTTGGTCTTTTTGCAGCTCCAACAGTGCAGTTGCTGTTCAACTCTCGTGAAGCAAAATCTAAGGCAGAAAAGTTTAGATTGCACATCTTACAAGCATTTGAATCTGCTCTTAAATCCCCAGTGACCATTGAGATCAGATGTGAATCAAGAAAAGATGGTGGAGTGGGGCCGATCCTGCTTCCACCAGTTCAGGACCCTACTGCACATACTGGTAATGGGGTGAATAACAGAGAAATTGTTGAAATTGAATCTCCTCCACGAGAGCATAAAGGTGCTAGGCAAAAAGATGCAACGTCTAATCAGAAGATATCTGCTTTGTTAGATGAGAAAAGTCAGAGTCTTAGCCTTGTTAGAAGCAAGTTATCCCTTGCTCATGTCATTAAGCAAGATGAAGGATCTTCACACCACACTGGATGGTCAAGGCGAAAAGCAGTTTCAATTGCTGAAAAGCTCGAACAAGAAAATTTGTATGAATCACTTCCCCTACTTGGAGATAATGCTATTTGTTTTTCATAAAACTTCGACCAGATGATCCTCACTCTATAACCACTCATGAAATTACAAACAGCTTTATATAATTTCACCATTATATGTTCCATTGCTGGATGCCACCTTATTATTTGTAATGGTCTGTTGTGTTCCTTGAGCAGGAAACTGGAACCAAGATCAAGGAGGTTGCTCTGTTGGAACCCGCCGAAAGCAACACGTCGAAAGGTGAGAAGCATAAAATAAAACAATCTGATGTTTGGATTTCAAAATATATCATTAAAGAAAAACCATTATAGGGTTAGATTTGTATGCTAGCGAGATATGCTGATCGTATGCATTTAGCTTATTTATGGAATTTTTAATGTTTGCAGCTTTCACGTTTGAAAATCAGAACGAGGAAGCCGCAGGCTTTATTGAAATTTGTCTCCTGTGGGAGGTGCGTCTCGGGTAGGTCTCCAAGGTCAAGGTAATTCTTTTCATTTTTGGGAATCATTACATTGGATTCTATTGAAAGAGGCTTCAATGCAGACATCAGAGCTGGCTGTTAGATTTATTCACCTACCTGCTGATCAGGTCATTTCATTTGACAATTTCTAATTATTTAGTATAAAGTAGAATAGATCAATGGAATATTAGAGCTTCAAGTCATGTGTTCTTGGTATTGAGCAAAGCAAACCAAATAATCTGGGAAGATGGGTTTTTCTTGTATATTAGGAAATTCATTTGACAACCCATCATTTTCTGTTGTTATTGTGTTGTTGTCCTCATTCGTTCTCTTAATTTGAATTTGAGCTTAAAATGACGGAATTGCAAGAACTGAATATCATTGCATGGTAAGCAGCAAGCAGGCTCTGCAAATATTATCCTGTAGTTTTACATTTCACCTCTTTACTATATCCAATTTATGCCACAAGAACAACAAAAATTGAAATTCAATAAGTTGGCTTGTGGTCAAGAAAATAGAAGCAGACCACATTTTTGCAAGTTAGAAAGAATGTCACTGTCACTTTTTAGGCTTGATGAACTAATTTGTGGGTACAAGAATATCAAAATCAGTGACAGTCCATTCAGCCACTTGATTAGGATCTTTATAGATCTCTGTCCCCAAGTCTATGGATCTCCATTGCCTCCTAGCTGGTGCAGTCCCTGGATCCTGGAAATCAGCAAAAACAAATACAGGTCATTACAAGAAATATGATTCTCCATCGAAAAGCATGGGGAGAAAAGGATACAAACCTGGTAAAAATACAGAAAATGAGACAACCTGCCGACGTCGAGCCTCCATGTTCTTGGATCTCCAATCCAGCCCTCCCCTTTGGTGGTTGGATAACCATAATCAGCCCAGACAGGATGAGGCAAAATCTGCAAAATCTCCTGTGGCTGAGGATTGCTATAGGGATCACACAATACATTAGGTGTCTCTGCATAATAAGCATTCCCAGGTGCACAGTAGAGATGGTAGGCATCGTAAGGAAAATGTGCGGTATCAGTGCGATGAACAACGGTGCCATCAGGAAATACGTGGTACGGTGGACAGAGTTTGAAGTCATCAGGCTTGCACCATGAAGGTGTATCAGGATTTATTATCATCTCACTGTATCGCGTCACATCTGAAGTAACATCACCGTCACACGCCAGACCATTGTTTTTCCAGCAGCTTCCGATGTCCGTTAAGTAAAATTGGCTGCTCGGTCCGCCACCCTTGATCACATTTAGCCGGAATCTCACTTCAAAATTCGGTGATTCAGGTATCTGCATATTCCATGAATGTTAAATTTCCTTTTTTTTTTTCCCTTGAAATTGGACTGAGATGGATAAAATGATTCACTTACAATCTTTAACATCCCCCTAGTAGGGTAGTGGTAACCACCAGAGAAACCTCTAGTAGCATCTGCTCTCAGATAGAGCATAAGCCATGGATACTTGACTGAAGTCCTCAAGACATGGTGAAAAACCCAACTCCCGTTTCCGAGTTGCTTCTCCCACATCACCGAATGATAAGAAAAATTACTTCCTCCCAGTCCCGTTCTCAAATCCGCATCCAAATCCCACGAGCCGTAAAAACTTCCCTTGAGAAGTTTTCGATTAGGCCCCTGTAAATCAGTGTAGTTATGATAAATCAATGGCTGGTTCATGCAACCTTTCCCAAAGCAAGGGAATTGGCCATTGGGGCCATAAGGGCCTACTTTATGCCCATTTTGAGGACATCTAGCAGCATATGTATCCATGTTGCCACTTTTGAGCATGATCATCCAGAACTGCCATGGATTTGGTGTGTCTTCAACTTGGCATTTGTTTCCCAAATAGAGTTCCTTCTGTGCTGCGTATAGGTCAACATTTGTGAGTGATTCTTTTTCGAGTCCCGCGAAAGATTTCCCAGCTCCTAGTCTGTTTTCTTCTTCGGTAACCCTGTGAACGACCAAGTATGGCACTGAATCGCATTGGGAGCAGTTATTCTGTCCATCTGCAGATCAAAGATAGTAATTGAAATGTTTTGATAAGAATGTTGGAAATTGAAAACAAGTATATAAAAGGTGACCTTGTTGAGAAGAAGCTTCATGTATGTCGAAGCAATCAGCTGCCCTCGGGCTTCCCATGTTGGGGGCTTCTTCTCCGACTTCATTGCATTGATTCCATGATTCTATAGCCACTCTCAGACCGTCTCGTTTCATCCCTGTATCGCCCACTGCTGATACATATTCGTTCTCACAACCTACAGATATAGCACTGACTAAACAGAACACAACCAAGAAAGCGCAATCTGAAACTTTATACTCAAACATGTCGGTTTGATGTAATAATGGTACACATACAAAACTATCTATACATTTTATCCATCCTATGAACTGATATTATATTGTTGAGTACTTTGACTAATAACAATGTTTCTTTTTGTTTTGAAGTGTCCAACTGCAGGTAGCTGTTATTTACAGTATATCCTTTATTGGGTTAGGTTGGCAGTTTGAGAACAAATCACTCGAAAATGATATTTTTCACCAAACTATATTAACCCACTTTTAATGCACTTTGATGTGCCATTGCCAGATACTGGGCTTCTAACAAGGACAGAAAGGGAGATGGGGATTCTTGATATCAAAGAGAGGCCTGAAGCAAGAGAAAAGCATAAACAGGTGTCTAAACTTGAGCTACAAATATTCTTATCTAAGAACACTCACCAAACACTAATATTGTAAATGTTAACAAGAGATTTTCCTAAACTGCACGGTCATTGAGTTGGCGAGAAAAGATGTGTGCGTGTCAAAATTTACATAAAAAACCTGTTCCTCATGACAAAATATTAGATGTACTGATGATACTTGAGATGTACTCTAATTTTGAGAAACGAGAACAAAGATGGCGTATCTTGCGGGTTGAATGAAATAATAATGCATGCTCTAAAAGATAATCCATAGTAGCTGGTTGAGAGAATATAACTCTCAAGAAAAGAAAAAAAGAGAATAATTGGGCAATTTGATTTTAAGTGATCTAACAAAGATAATGCATATATAGTAGCTGAGTTGAGAGAATATAACTCTCGAGAAAAAGAAGTAAGAGAATAATTGGGCTGCTGTTAAGTGGGCCAGTTAGTCCAATTTGATTTTTAAGTGAACCAAGTACAGTCAAACAGAGGCCCATCATGCAAATATAGGATATAGGGAATTGTTGACATTTGACAATGAAAATAACCAAAAATAAGGATAGGACACATTCTGCTACCTTATTCATGCTTCTCCAAAACTATGCTTTATAGATGGTCCTCCTCTCTGTAAATATACCGTCAAAACAGAAAATTTTATTTCATCTTCACAAACAATTCTGATCTTATTGTATTAATAATTCTTGGGTATGGGCTATCAGAATTTTTATTCGTCAAGTTGGAAAGGAAACCAAACCCTATTGCTTAGAAACATACATTTTTCACATTCCATTAACAATATTTTCATTTTGGCAAGAAAAAAAGAGGTCCCCTCATAGTAGAAAGTAGAAACTAGAAAAGTAGGATAAAGTGGGTAAAATGGTCACAAGATCTAAGGGTGAGAAGTTCTTTTGAGAATTGACATAAATAAATATGAAGAAACCCACGTCCCTCTTCTCTTTAACACTCTAACTGTCCCCTAACCGTCTAAGCCCTATACTCCATTATTCATCTCCACTTTTCCTTTAACCTCCTCTACTAACTCTTCTTCTTCTTCTTCTTCTTCTTCCATGCCATACATGAACCATTCATCGCATAACATGAAGCCTTCTCCTTCGTCTTCGTCTTCTCCCGCTAGTATAATTTCTAATTGGTTCTCCAAGTTGAAGCTCCACAAATCTGCCAAACCTTAACCAAACACAAAACAGAAAGATGATCAACACTGGAGATTCTACACCATGGATGAAGATGATGCTTACTGGAGGCTTTCCTTCGGTGCCGACAAAAGCCGGAGGAGCACAGGTGGATTAATCAATCCTCTTTGGTATGATTATTCTGATGAGTTTGATCATGCTCCTCCTGTTTGTTCCGAACATCAAAATTATCAAAACTTTAATGAGATGGTGTCCCACATAAGGAAGATGAGAGAATACCGGGGGAAGCAGAATGTGGATTATCAGCAAAGTTCAAGAAAACCTATTATCAGGGAGGAACAACAGCATCGTGGACGAGAAAGAGATGTAATAAAAAGGGATCCTTGCAATACCAGAAAGCAGCCCAAAATCAAAGATTTCAGTCTAAGGTCAGTTAAGGAAGACTATGCATTTGAAGCTGTCGAGGGAGATGGGAGCATTCCGATTTCGGAAGACACGAAATTGAAGAAAATAAAGGTGAAGACGGAAAGGTGTGGGAACATTATAAGCAGAGAATCTCAAGTCAGAAGCAGGGTAAGGGTAAGAGCATATTCCCCGAGAACAGAGTGCAAAATTAGAGCGCTTGAAGACATGAAGAAAGCAAGAATGAAGTCGAAGAAGATGATGAAAGAACGAAAGGAATTACAAAGCTGCAGTGTGTTGGATAGCTTTGCGGTGGTGAAGAAATCGTTCGACCCGGAAAAGGACTTTAGAGATTCAATGGTGGAGATGGTAAGGGAGAAAGGGATAGCACGACCGCAAGAGCTCGAACAACTCTTGGCTTGTTATCTAACGTTGAACTCTGAAGAATATCATGACCTCATCATCAAGGTCTTCCGCCAAATATGGTCTGATCTCAATTCTCAAATACAGTAGAGTGTTGGATGCTTGGATTAGGACATTGTCTATATTTTTCAAGCTTGAATGACAAATGTTATGTTATTTACGAATTCTTATTAATTCAGATGACATGCATACCCTGTTATACATATGATGTTTAGCTTTAATTATGAAAAATGCAATTCGATCTGTCAGTTGATATTGATTATTGTTTCCATCCATAACTTAGTTACATTATTTATCAGCATCCGAAAAATAATGGCATAAAACAGTGAAGAAAGATCAATGAGAATCTGTAATGGAGTGAGAGACATCAGTACAAAAAAGAATTAAGAAGTTAATTGATTTCAAAAAGCAAAATCCAAAACAACACAACCCCTTATCTTTCTCATTTCACACAAAACAATCCACATTGAACAAGATCTGTTCAATTCTGTATAATTTACTCAGCAAAAGAAACCTAAAACAAGGATGCCAAAAATTAAACAAACTTTTCTATTGAGTTTCCCCCTTGAGATCAGCTAGGTACAGCTTCACAACATCCCTGGCATCCTCGACTTCGTCACACGCTTCAAAGAAGCCAATCAATCTGTTCAATTCCTCATCTCCAAGATCATCCATAAACGGCTTAATCGGAATGGCATTGTCAGGCTGAAACTCATACGAATTCGGATTGTCATCCACAATCATCACACTGTCGAGCTCCCTCCCTATATCAGACAAGTCCTTCACAAACTTCCCCTCAACTCTTTTGCACGAATCCCGATACAGGCGATGGGTTATCACCTTCCTCCAGTCCAGCTTATCCAGCACGAGCGATGCATACTCTTGTATCCCGGCAGTGAACACTACAATCTCAAACCTTTTACTCAGAAAACTCAAGAATTCATCCACGAAAGGCCTCTTCAGGACATAGAATTCAACCCTTTCACCGTCAATCACCGGCCTAACAACAAAATCATACTTTTCCGGAGGAATATTGGCCGTGGAGTGCACCAAAGTTTCATCCAAGTCAAGAAAGATAGTCTTTTTCAGAGGAGAAAGCAGGGGAGGGAGGGTTATTAATCCGTCTCCGTCGTCATCGAAGAGCGACCTCCGGATTCCGCCTGGGGGGTTCGCGGGGACTTTCTGGAGAAATTGGTAACCCTTCTTGCGGGGGGTTTTCTTAGGGGTGGCAATGCGGGCTAGCTTCGCGAAGATCTTGATGAGGCGACGGTGGCAAGTGTAAAATGATTTGTTGATGGAAGCAACCACCACGGAGGCGGCGGCGGCGGTGGCATTTTTGACGGGCGACTTGCGGCTGCTGCGGCGGTTGGGGAGGTTTTTTCGGTTCCGGAGAGACTTTGTGGGGGTTCTCTTGACTATCTTGGACACCATGTCTATGTGTTATGGCCTGAGAGGGGAAGAAATGAGAGAGTGGTGAGTGTAGGGCGGCGATTATAGAAAGGAGCCAAGAAATTTTTAAAAATTAGGGTGGTGTGCAACGGTCGAATTTGTATTTAATATGGTTTGGAATTGGAATCAACGGATAACGGGAAAGAAAGTGAAAAGAATCCTGCTATTTCGAATACAGCTGGCGAAGTTCAAATAATTTAGGCGGGGCATAGTGATACTAAATAAATCGCTTTTCATTTTGATATCAATAGATCCGTTTTCAAGTCCCAATATTTTTGATGAAGCTTCAACCTCGTTTTTTAGAGTAAACTCGAAAGGCATTTGTGTAAAATTACTCTTTTATACATTCACAAACAAAAATAATATTGCAATTATCATTTCCATATCTATGCTATATTTGGTTCAAAGAAACTATGCTATACTGATCTGTTTTAGAAATTAACAGGAGAAGCTTGTCAATTACACGTTGCTACAGTTGGCACGTTTAAAAGTATGTCGATTACGATATCCAGCATCCTCGTATATTTCTTGGAGTTTCAACTTGGATCACTCGTTGAAGCGTCTCCATTATAAGTAGCTCCCTTCAGTCTTAGTTTAGAGATAATGGTAGGTTTGCAGCAGACAAGTGGCAAAAACATCTCCATTAATTGTAAAGATAGCCATGCTAATCCATACAAATAACGTTTTTTTGCAAAACCACACACCACCTTTTCAGGAGACGAGGTTCTGATTCCAGGATTAAAGCAGGTTATTCCCATCTCAAGATTAAAGCAGATGACTTTCTGAAATAGTGTAAGTAGAGTAGTTATAGTCAAATCATATGTATGCACAACTCAACTGTGGCTACAAATGCAAAAATCTTGTTGCATTACGAATTTCAAATTGGAAAAGCTACACGTAGCACGCCTATCTTTTAGTAATTGAGGGGTGCCCCTCATGAAAGATAAGTAGAAGTGTTATCAAGATTGTAGAATAAGAACTCTTAACAACTCTATACACATATACATATATCAGAATATGATGATAAACTCCTCAAAACATCAGTCCAAAATTTTGAAGTCCACAAATGTTGCTTGTTCTCACCGTTCCTATGTAATAAATCCGCACCACGAATGAACAAGTTCCGGTTTTCAATGCCATTGGTTGGTTGGTCATGCGATCAATCTTGTCAATTCTCCCATTTCTTTTCATTGAATGTCTGCAGTAGAAGCAACAAGGTTTAGCTATACCTTCGCTTTTCATGAATAAGTGGCGTATATCAAGAATCTCAATCGGTTTACTTGATAAAAGGGGACTGACTATCATGGTAGGATCGATCATGCATGTTTATAAATGCATAGCCATTAGCCAACATTGCAATTGTTCTGAAACAAGATAGGAATATCAGAAATCAGATTAAAGCCATCAACAGGTGATTAAAAAGAACATAAGAGAGCAAAAGTAAACTTATCTCCGGTCCAAATCCAACTCAAACTGTTTCTTGTTATCACCTAGCTAGACTCGAGCTGCCTTCATTTCTCCAGTTTCTACTCTTTTCATCTTTCGGGGAATGAAGCTTCAATAAGGTTCAAATAACTTACTGCATAGTTATTGAGCTTTGTATTGGTTATCAATATTATACGGTATTTCTGTTCTTTATCAATAACCCCTAAAAAAACTGTTTCAATTACATATGAATCCCTAAAAAGTGACTGATTTGTAATTGAAACAGTGTTTTTAGGGGTTCATATTTAATTTTCCAAATAAGAGGGATCGGGTTGTAATTAGGGCAAACCTCAGGGTACCTGAGTGTGATTTGCCCATATCATATATATATATGGAGAAAATATTCTCTCTTATTCATTTAAGAGGATAACTTGCATTAACTATCCCCATGGTTTGAGTAATAATTATACATAATCTCTCATGTATTATTTTTAACTCATGAGATACTTGCATATAATGTTAGTGTAAAAGGTTCCCTCATAAAAATTGAGGAACTACCAGAAAGCCCCTCCTTGGTGGACATTAAGTTTTTGTACAATATTTGTTATTTATATCAATGATTATATACTTAACACGTTATAATATTTATCATTAAAATAATATATTTTAAGTGTATATATATATAGTCATGAGTAAAAATGATGCGAATGGAAGTTGTTAGGTGGGCTAACTCATGTACAGACTTTGCACTATTGAAAAAATATGGATATTATGTTGCTGTCCAACCAATTTTGAAAGGTAACTCCATGACCTGAATTAGGTTAATTAGGTTTGAAGCAACATGTATACATAGGTGAATTAGGTTTGAAGCAATATGTAATATATATGGTTCACAAAAGAGGAAAGGTGAATATAACTTGATGAACTAGCTTACGTAATGAGAACAAAGTTCATATTCTTGCACACCTATTAATAATTTAATAAGATGCTCTAAGAAAGTCCGCGAAAGAAAATTATCTATAGTTGTTATTTCTTTCAAAGATTCTAAAATAAGATTTCCTATCTTCTTTCAATAACTATGCAAAACTCAATATGTAATGAACATGATACGTACATATATTAATGTATACATATTGAATGTTACAAACTATATATTTGTTTTTGTTCGTATGTCTTTATAATCACTAGTTCATCATGCAATAATAGTTTCAACAACCACCCCATGACTAGGGTGAAGTCGTGACACCATAATATTGATAGCCCACCTTTCCCTTGAACCTTGATTTAGCAAGATGGATGTCACCTCATTTTTCTCAATATTCACCAAGTCCTCTTTACAAATTAACTCATTCTTCTCAATCCTCTTTTCTTGGAACAAAGATCTTGATTCAATTCATTCTCTATGATCCTACTTATTTTCTTACCATAATCCTTTCTCTGTCTTCAGATCTCTCATATATCTATATATTCACCAACATAGTGAAAATTCTGTACAAAGAAACTAATCTCAAAGATTATATTATTTTATCAAAATGTCTTCATCCCACCACTTGTCCTTCTCCTCAATGGCAACAACTCTACTTGTTGCCTTGCTAGCTTTCTTCATTTCACCATGTCTTTCCACTTCGAGATACATGCTAGACGATCAAAAAACAGGATTTCAAGTCACACTAAAACACGTAGATTCCGGCGGGAACTTCACAAAATTCGAGCTTCTGCAACGTGCGATGAAGCGCGGTAGGAAAAGAATGGCGAGACTCCACGCAATGTCCCTAGCAGCATCCGATGCCAGCGTTGAGGCTCCAATCCATGCAGGAAACGGCGAATTCCTAATGCAACTATCAATCGGCACTCCTCCAACATCGTATTCTGCTATATTAGACACCGGTAGTGACCTGATATGGACCCAGTGCAAACCCTGCACCCAATGCTTCAATCAACCAACCCCTATCTTTGATCCAAAAGGGTCCTCCTCTTTCAAAAAGCTCACGTGCTCGAGTGATCTCTGCTCCGCGCTCCCCAAATCGACGTGTAGTGATGGAAGCTGTGAATATTTGTACACTTATGGCGACTATTCCTCAACTCAAGGCCTCATGGCAACTGAAACATTGACTTTTGACAAGGTTGCGGTCCCAAAGATCGCTTTCGGGTGTGGACAAGATAATGAAGGGGGCGGTTTTAACCAGGGTGGCGGGCTTGTGGGTTTAGGGCGCGGACCTTTATCCCTCGTCTCCCAACTTGAGGAGCCGATATTTTCTTATTGCTTGACCTCCATAGATTCGAGTAAACCGAGCACCCTTATGATGGGGTCGTCGGCGAGTGCTCTGAAGGGGGGTGATTCAATCGTCACCACGCCGTTGGTGAAGAATCCAACGTCGCCTTCGTTTTACTTTATTGAGCTTGAAGGAATCACGGTTGGTGACAAACGCTTGCCAATCAAGAAATCCACTTTTGCACTCAAAGAAGATGGGACAGGGGGAATGATTATTGACTCGGGCACCACCATCACTTATCTTGAGGAAAGTGCTTTTGATTTGGTTAAAAAGGAGTTTGTTAATCAAGTGAAGCTTCCCGTGGATGAAAGCAACGACTCGGGGCTCGATTTATGCTTCACGCTTCCGCCTAATGCTGAAAATATCGAGGTGCCTAAGCTCATGTTTCATTTCAATGGGGCTGATTTGGATTTGCCGGGGGAGAATTATGTTATCGCGGATTCGAGTGGGGTGGCTTGTTTGGCGATGGGGAGCTCTAATGGGATGTCGATTTTCGGAAATTTTCAGCAGCAGAATCTGTTAGTGGTGCATGATCTTGTTAAGGAGACTATTTCGTTTGTGCC
>JBBMKE010000007.1:36696-49660 GCA_037834125.1 Lippia alba
ATTGTTGTGTTGTGTGATGTAAATTTGTGACTTATAATAGAGTGGCGGGATTTCATTTTTTAAGTTCTCTCTCTGTATATTTTAGAGACGATTCATGTGTAGACACGAGAAATTTGTCAATAAATGAACTTACAAGCTCTTACGTGACTTCTTTTTAGCGGTTTGCTTTCAATTATAGTAATATTTCAGACATATAAATAATTACATTTATTTACATTATATTTAAGTTTAATTATAATACAGTCAATTATTACCAGAAAATAATATTTTAGTTTTTGTTTTTGAAAATCATTTTTACTTCTCAAGTTCTATTATGTCATTCTAAAAGTACTGATTTGTTGTTAAATTTATAATTTATAGGAATTATTTTGTTTATATTTGTAAAATATGGGAATGATTTTGCAATTTGATCATATATACATAAAATCGTCGTCAAGTATACAAATGAACTTTTACAAATTATATTAAATAACTACAAGTGAACTTTTACAAAGTCTATTAAAAAACTTTAAATTAAATAATATTTATACGAATTAAAATATAATTTTTTAATAATAATAAACTGTCGTAAGTAGAACTAAGTATTGAGACCTTATTTAACTGCGGTTCGGATCTTCTGCTCCATTATTGTACTTTATTTCGTGCTCCATATACCGGGTGTATGACACGTGTCAAAATTTATAAATTTTACTAACAACCAGAAAAATAACTCTAATCCAAAATTTTTAAGCCCAATAGAAATCTATTAACGGAGAAAATAATTCACGTTAATTCTTTTGTCGTCCAGAATTTGCAAACCCAACCGAAATCGAAAAAAATTTACGTTAATTCTTGTTTCTCTCGGAATTTGCACATCCAGTTTCGATTTCTGCCAAAGTCTCAAACATATACAAATACAAACAAATAAACCTTCTCCAAGTTTTTTTTTTCTTTTTAAACGCACACACCTAAACCTTCTCTAGGTGTTTTTGTTTCTTTTTAAATGCATACACCTCAAGTGGTTAGAGGGATTCGAACTCGGATCTTTGCCTTCGAAAAATAACCCTCAAATTATTTGGCCAACCCCTATTGGCAAATAAACCTTCTCCATGTTCTTAATACTCAAATAAGTTGGCAAATAAACCTTCTCCATATGTTCTTAATACTCAAATAAATAGATGAATACTTATCGGCAATTCGCCGATTTCGTGAAATAAGAATATCGGAATTGTTCGGGCTTTTCATCGTGTTGCAACAATAGAATTTGGGCTTTACATCGTGTTGCAGTAGAGTTTGATACCGATGAAATTTTGGATTGAGGATGAAAGAAGAAGACTTAATAGGTTCGTTCAGACTTTACATCGTGTTGCAGTAGAGTTTGATACGGATGAGATGAGATTTTTGAGTCAGAGTATTTAGGGATGTGAAAGAAGAAGACTTAATAGGTTTGAGAAAACAAGATCCGCCACCGTCTTGAAACCATCGGCTGCCGTTTCACCTTGAAACTGTTGGGTTGTGACTTTCGCAGAAATCGAAGGAGAAACTAGCTAGATGTGCAAATTCATGTTGCAGAAGAATTAACGTGAATTTTTTTCTCCGTTAATAGATTTTTATTGGGGTTAAAATTTTTGGCTTAGAGTTATTTTTTGGTTGTTAGTAAAATTTATAAATTTTGACACGTGTCACACATCCGTTATATGGAGCACGAGATGAAGTACAATAATGGAACAGAAGATCCGAACCGATTTAATCGGAGCTGAAGTTATTAATGATCGAGTTAGAGAGGGTTAGATATAGCTGAACTACGTGGGAGGAAAAGGCAGAGACATGGAAGTAGCTATAGGTGGCAGCAGCCTTGATCCTTTGTGAGACACGTCAACAAAATTGCATGTCTCCGTGGCCTACAAACATGCTCACTGCTCAGCTTATAACAGTGAGTACCCCAACTCCAAGCCTTTACTGATCATATCTCACCTCCCCTCTCCTCTGCAAACACAAACTTGAGTTCAATTAGTTCAACCAAGATTAGTATCAGATATGGCGGCAAGTGGGGAGCAGATCCCGCCGGGGAAGCCGATGAGCATGCAGCAACACATGCTGGACAAAGGCGCTCAGATGATGCAGTCCCTGAAACCCATCAAGCAAATGAACCAGCACGTCTGCACTTTCGCCATCTACAACCACGACATGACTCGCCAAATCGAGACTCATCACTACGTCACCCGAGTCAATCAGGACTTCCTCCAGTGCGCCGTCTACGACTCCGACGAATCCACCGGCCGCCTCATCGGTAATTAATTCATCTACAAATTAATTACATTCACATCCATATCCTTGGAACCATATTAACAATATCAATCGGTGCATACATGCATGCAGGAGTGGAGTACATTGTATCCGATCAGCTCTTCGAAACTCTACCCGAAGAGGAACAGAGACTGTGGCATTCCCATGCGTACGAGATAAAATCAGGGCTGTGGGTGAACCCTCGTGTCCCGGAAATGATGGGGAAGCCCGAACTTGTGAATCTCGCAAAGAGCTACGGTAAGTTCTGGTGCACCTGGCAGACGGACAGAGGCGATAAGCTTCCGGTGGGTCCGCCAGCGCTGATGATGTCGCCGCAAGCGGTGAATCTGGGTATGGTGCGTCCGCATCTGGTGAAGAAGAGGGACGACAAGTATAATATATCCAGTGACGCTTTGAAGAATGCGAGGGTTGAAATTCCGGAGCCAGATCAGTGGATTAATCCGAGGGCGGATTACTGGAAGCAGCATGGGAAGGGGTTTTATGTGGATGTGGAGAAAGTTGAGATGAAGAAGATGGTTCCTTTCCCGTGAATTGTAATAGTAGTCTTTTGACGCTAGCTCATGTACGTATGTATGTATATATGTCTTTTGTTGGTGTGCTATATGTATACTTTGCACCCGTGCATATGATCGTGATGTACCTGTATGTACATATAAAGATCTATGAAGCTCTGCTAGCTAGGTAACTATATATGTTTACATCTACTTTTGTTTTAGTCGTAAGCAATTTCACATAATCAGCCAAGATGAATATGGGTTTAAGATTCAAGACCCTCTCTAAGATACATACCGACATACATCATAGTAGAAATTGGAATTTGGATTCTGCTGGACTCGGTTAATCATTATTTTCTATGTCGGCCCAATTTATAAATTTGTTGGTGTGTCGGCTTAAGAATCAAGAACGCGCGGGCCCAGACAAGTAATGGGCCGACATGGACAGCTGTGTCTTATCTGAACGGGAAAGGATAGCTAATTAGTTATGCTACACGTGATTTTTACATTTTTTTGGAACGAACACGACACTATGTATGAAACATGCGATGTAGATTCACAATTTAAAAAAAAAAATTATGTGCGGTATTAAGATTTTTCTAAAAAAATGTTTTATGTGGGGTATAAATTTCTTTCTAAATTTTTTATGTGAGAACTGAGAAGGTTTTAATACGGTTCTTTTATGAATTTTTTCATATTTTTTCATATGAAAATTGTTGGATACGAAATTTTTAGAGGTTTGTATTTGGCAATTTTTTTATATCAGAGGCAAATTTTTATATCAGAAGTGTTGAATGCGTGTGGACACCTCATTTTAGAGGTTTATATTAAAGCTCATTGGCAATAGAGTCAAAGTCAATCCTCTTAAGAAAATGGAGGATTCCTATAAATAACGACTTTTATTTGAAACCCCATTGCAAGCAAGTTGATCCAAGCTGTAGTTCCCTCTCGTCTGCAAATTGCAAGTTGTAAAATAGAAAAATTCCCAGTAATTATGCGAATCACTCAAATGCTGTGTATGGATTAATTGGCACTTAGCCGTTGACGCGTGAACCCCCACTTCAAATTTGTCAACGTTTATCACAAATTCACAGCAGAATTGGGAACAGAACAAGAACAGGCAGCATCGGAGTTGGAGTGCTGCACTATATCTACACGCACTCCCTTTTCTTCCCTTTACCCAATTCTTCGCCCTCAAACTTCTCAAAAATCGTCCCCACAATCTAGCTTACATTCACCTCTAGGGTTTCTCAACATCTTCTTGATTTCATATTCAAAGTTCAAATCTTGATTTGCAAAACTTCCCTATTCTTTTCCCACGAAAGGGATTCTCGATTCTTGTCAAAGGGTTTTGATCTAAAAAGATCCAATGGAAGCCGAGATGCCTCCAAAAGGTACCCTATGGAAGCAATCCTCCCTGGCTCCCGAGAGGGACTATGAGGAATTTCATGATCTGGAGGTGGAACACGAAGATGGTGATGTGGCTGACGTTGATCCGGGGTTGAAGCTCATGTATTTGGCTAATGAACGTGACTTGGATGGAATCAAGGACCTTCTACACTCTGGTGCTGATGTTAATTTCAGGGATATTGATCACCGGACTGCTCTTCATATCGCTGCATGTCAGGGATACAACGATGTTGCCCAATTGTTGCTTCTAAATGGGGCCGAGGTAGGCCCGAAAGATCGCTGGGGAAGCACGGTATGTCCTCAAGATTTTCACTTTTTAAATCATACTTCTTGATATGGATTTTTAGCTGTGCGGTTTACGATTTCAGATTCTGCCATGTTTAGTTCAGTAAGTTTTTGAGATAGCAAGAGTTTGGGGGAATGGGTGAACTGCTTGAATTTGCTATATTTGATTATTGTAGAAGTTTGAGCAATATAGGCTATGAAAACGATCTGTAAATGACTATGAAAGGGTCAGACTATGAATCATACACTTACTTTCTACATCTTCGTTAGGCGTGTTTTATCGAGTTATCTGCATCTTGTGTTATTAGTAGCATATCTTGGTGCTGAATTTGAAAAGAAAACACACCAAAACTTGCCTTCGGATGAATCTAACTTCCTGACCGTTTCTTTCTTAAACAGCCTCTTCAAGATGCCATACACTATAAAAATCACGATGTAATCAAACTATTGGAGGAAAAGGGTGCAAGGGATTCGGTAAGCTATTTGTTTTAGGCTCCATATATTTTCTCTTGTATTAATTTGTTTTGGGATTGGTGGCGACTATCTTCTACTTCGCCTTTCTTGACTTGGGGATTTAATGATTCATGATGTTACCATTAGATGACTTCCATGCATGTTGGAAATTCCCGTGAGGTGCCTGATTATGAGATTGATCCCGGAGAACTTGATTTTACCAACAGTGTTCATATAACCAAGGTACTCATTGCTTCCATTTTTGTCTTCTTTTGTACATTGGATTCAGTACTATAATGATGTCTGAGTGTCTCTCTTTATCCAATTAATGGACTTTTACTTGTTGGTGAAAATGTTACTCCAGGGAACCTATAGAATTGCTTCATGGCGTGGAACTCAAGTTGCTGTGAAAACATTAGACGGAGTTGGAGAGGAGGATAAAGTGTGAGTTATTTGAACGTATGACTGCAAAAGGACTTCTTACAAATGAATGTTATCTGATTAATAGGATTTTTCAGGGAGGCATTTCGAGATGAGCTTGCATTGCTTCAGAAAGTACGGCATCCTAATGTTGTCCAATTTCTTGGTGCTGTAACACAAAGCAGTCCTATGATGATTGTGACAGAGTACTTGCCAAAGGTATTCAAAAGGAAGTTATTGATACTCATGATGCGCCTTTACACTTTTGCTTTTGAAGTTCGTTCATTTCAACTATCTTGCAAACTATATGCATGTAATGTTTTGTTTCCTTGGGAAAATATCATATACAATGTGTTAACAAAGCTAATACTGCTGAACGTATGGTCTATTGTCAATCTCTGTGCTGAGAGAACTTTGTTATATGTGTGATGAAATCAATCCTTGCTGATAATAGTTCTTTCCTATATCTGATATGTGTTCAATGACTGTGCAGGGTGACCTTCACGAATATTTGAAAACAAAAGGTGCACTTAGACCTACAACGGCTCTCAGATTTGCGATGGATATTGCCAGGTTTGGCATATTATCAGAAAATAATTTCTTTTCGCTTTGTTATGCTGACTCATTATCTCACCTAAGAGAAAAAATTGGATGGTGGTAATCTCTAGCATTTTGCTTGGTCTTGCAGGGGAATGAACTACTTACATGAACATAAACCTGAAGCAATTATTCACCGTGATCTTGAACCTTCGTAAGTTTGTCTTGTTGCAACTTATCGATGCCATAAATTGGGCCATACTGATACATACAATTGGCAAAACTTAGTTGTAATGTATATATAAGTTTCTCAAAGCATTTTTTCATTATCTTTGAGTAAGATAACAGGAATATCTTGCGGGATGACTCTGGACACCTGAAAGTTGCAGACTTTGGAGTTAGTAAGATTCTTAAATTCGCCAATGGGGTGAAAGAAGAAAGACCTCTTACTTGTCATGATACTTCTTGTGAGTTTGCAGCTCTAACCTATACTTATGTTTTACTGTCCTGTTTCCCTTATTTTCTGCCTGAGAAGATTGAACTGACCTATGCGTTCACAGGTCGTTATGTGGCTCCTGAGGTTTTCAAACATGAAGAGTACGACACTAAAGTAGATGTTTTCTCATTTGCATTGATATTGCAAGAGGTAATAGAATAAGCATAACTGGTTTAAAAAATAAAGTTATTTTACTAGCAGGGTGTGATTCATTGATCTCTTTTATGTACTAAATTTAGATGATTGAAGGATGTCCTCCATTCCACACAAAGCAAGACCATGAAGTACCTAAACACTATGCTGCAAATGAGCGCCCTCCTTTTAAAGCGCCGGCGAAATATTATGGCCATGGACTAAAACAGTAAGTTACCTCTCGAGTTTCTACATCTATATCTTACTTAGCAGCTTTTTCTTAACATGACAGCTTTGTTACAGGTTGATCGAGGAGTGTTGGAATGAGAATCCAGCAAATAGACCGACATTCAAAGAAATAATTCCCAGGCTTGAGGCCATCTACCACAGCTTTGGCCACAGAAGACGTTGGAAGGTCATCCATTCATTATCATTATTATCTAAAATTCCTGTGGTTTGACTTTATTACGTGTACTGATGATGAATTGTATACAGGTGATGAGACCATTGAAATGTTTCCAGAGTTCAGGTTGGTCCAGAGATGGTTCCAGCAACGGCAGTCGATCTCACGCTTCTAGATGACATGGACCTCTTTCATTAAGCTAAATCATTCATGCTTTTGTGTAGTGCTTGGCTTCTACATTTGTTTCTGCATGTGGGCTTCTTGAACAAGTGACAAGCGTTCTGTATTTTCCTGGTTTGTAATGTGTACATTGTGCTACTTTGGATATTCCATTTAACATGATGTTTGAATGTACTTAATAGCTTTCGGCAAGAGTAATGTTTTAATCATATGAATACCTACTTTATAATATGTCATCATTCCTTACATATTATATTATTTGGGCGTGAATATATATAAGTATCCCAAGACATGAATCCATTTTTGTTACTGCACAGCCACCTCTAATAACATTAGCTAGCTGCATTGAGTTTTAGTTCGACTGACATTACTACAAAATAGCAAAGGGATCCATGTCATTAAATTTGAAGTAGAGCCAAAGTGCGGATGTCAAAGGGATGCGCATCGGATGGCTTCCGAGCAGCGTAAGCTCTCTTTCCGACGAAAATATTTGCAGCTTCAGAAGGATGAAAGGCATCCCAAAATAGATGCTCGTCTCTGTTTTGACACGGTCTCTGGAATGGTAAACATGTTATTTGTCCATTGTTCCTTCCCACGCCACAGCAACCAGCATTCGTCACCTTAAAACCGAATGCAGAGGGGTTGTCAATTAAATCCTGAAATATTCCATATGCGTTGATGTAGATGAATTTCGAATCCTTGTGATTTGCGTTGAAATCATCGACCAAGGACTTGAGCCTGGTGTTGAACATCTGATTAGCTGCGTTGATTCTCTCCACACAAGTAGACCCGTCCAGGCTTCTGAGGGCCAGTAAGTTCGGGCTGCACCCGATCGGCCCCAGCCCGATCAACGCAAACTTCCTAGCTCCATAATCGTGCAATGTCTGGTAATCAATTAAAAAGTAATGATCTTAGGAACGTGATAGATTAATAGCTAGGTATATAAATATACGTTACGTACCCTGAGCTGGTCGGAATATTGCTGAATAAGATCATCGGCGTATTGTTGGGGCGTGTAGAAGCGACTGGTGGCGTACAAGAGGGGCTGGAAGTAGTTGTTAAGGTAGTCATTGCTGCCCACCACCATGTTATATATGCACTTGTTCAAATGTTTTTCAGTTGAGTTTCGATCGCCCAGTAAGTACACCATTTGTTCCACAGTTTTCTTGTAGTTATTTACTTGTCCCCGCAGATGAGTTCTTCCTCCCTGTATATATTATTATTGGTCAGAATTAATATTAATCCATGCATGTTATATAAATGTTTACCAATTGGCGGCCAGTTTCTGATCTAATTCCAGCAGCAGCAGATGCATAGTTCACTCCCCCAAGTATTTCTCGACCCCCGGCAGTGGCATACGCCGGAATGTAACCGTCGAAACCTAGTTGCTCCGCTGCATGCACGTAACAGATCATTAATATAACTGATTAGTTGATGATGAGAGGGACATAAAGAGGCAATATGGCGTATTACCAACAACATCAACGGTGGTTTTGCCGTTACAGAACCTTCCGGTGGGACCTTGAGGAAAATCGACACCGTAAGGGAAGTAATTGGCCTTGGCGAAAGAATTAAGGTTATTGTTATTCCCATTGTCCACCAATGAGTCACCAAAGATGAAGAAACAAGGAACTTGTGGCTCAGCATTCACAGCCATAGCTGCTGCCACTGCAAACACCAAAATCCAGCATAATTTCTCACTAGCCATCGATCTGATCTCAAGAAATTAAAATTAGTTAATTTGTGTGTGTTTGAAGGGATGGATCGGAGAAGCGGGTTTATATATCACAAGATTATGGAAAGTTGGTTGGAAATGCATTGATTTTCACCCACTCCAATTTCTCATTTTAAGAGAACATGCAACGAGGAAGTCCGCAAGCACAGCTGCATGCGTGCAAGTACGTACATAGGAACTTAATTTCAAATTTTACAGATGTGGATGTATAAGGATACTTGAGCGGTTAAAACAGGAATAGTTTTAGCATACTGCATACATCTCATTATATGAGTAACCATTTTTACCCATCTTACTTTGTGGAAGAAAAGTCATGGGAATTAAATAAGGCGTTGACATTAGGGGACTTACCCACAGAGAAATATAGATGCACCATTTATATTAATTATTACCTGTTTCTTGCCGTCCACCCATCATATATTAATTTTAAGGGAAAATTACATCTAATTACCCTATATTTAGGCCTAATTACAATGCATTTCATCATTTTTGAAAAATTACATTTTAGTCCTTATAATTCTGTTTGATCTGAGGTCCCTTAACAGAATTTATAAAAGTACATTTATGTTCCTAAAGGTTTTATGAGTGTTATATTGAATATATGACCAAAATTGTGTTCCTAAAGGTTTTATGAGTGTTATATTGAATATATGACCAAAATTACAAAATTATCTCTAAAGTTTACAAAAATAACAAAACAATCCCTACAAAATATGATTTTAACAACAAATCAGGGGCATTTTGAGAATGATATAACGGAACCTAGGGACCACAAACGGTTCTAAAAAATTAAGGACTAATTTGTAATTTTCTGAAAATCGTGGACTAAATTGTAATTAGGCCTAAATACAGGGTAGTCAAATTTAATTTTTCCTTATTTTGAAAAACTCAACAAATTCCAAAGGTACACTAGACTTGTTTCTGAGAAAATATATCCACATCAACAAAGAACAATTATTGACAAATAATACGAAATACTTAAATCATGATCATCAGTATTTGGGGTAAGTCCCTACACATCATAATGAATTAAGAAAAAAAAATTCTTTAACTCTAGAGTTCGATGAAGAGAAAGGTTGTCTATGACTTTTCGTAAGCATATAGGTCTCACAAGACAACTAATTATTCTGAGAAAAAATTTTAGGAAACAAAAACTGAAAATACCCCAAAGACGGCTATCCCAACATTTATTCGGGTAGAATCAAAGCACACAAAGAGAGGAGTTTAAATCTTACCTTGGATCGTTGATCTGGCAAGAAATGGAGAAGGACTAGAGCTCAAAGGTGTGAGGATGGGGGAAACCCTTCTTTCTCCTCTCTTCCCTCTTGGAACGTGAAATGGAGAGGGAGGGAGAAAATATTCAGCCATAAAGGGGTTAAATGGATCGGCTAAACGGGTCGGGTCAAAAGACCTAGTGCACACGGATTGATTTTAAAACGGTAGGGTGCTCAAACGGCTTCAGAAAAATAAAAGGTTAATCCTACTAAATATGAATCGTCGAAACGAATTCAATGGAAGGATCGGAATTCGAATTCGAATTTTCGAACTCAAGATAGACACAAAGGTCAAAACATCCTAATTAAAATTGGGTCCCTTGAATGGGTAAATATTAGCAATTGAGCCCAAGAACAATTAATTAAATTCTAAAACACACTTAATAAAAATTAAATTCATGTTGACACATAAACATACGAATCACATAATTCATAAAATACTGAATTAAACTATCTCGTGGAGTTATACCTAGATTGCTGAGTGGTGGTATCACATCAGAGACTTGTGGGCAAACTGATCTATCTGGCCCATAAAAGACTGAATATTGCCTATGCCATTAGCATTGTGAGCCAGTTTACGCATAACCCCAACAATGAGCACATGGAGATAGTTTTGAGGATTGTGAGATATTTGAAATCACCTTCGGGAAAAGGCCTCATGTTTGCTAGGAATGGACACAACCAAATCACTGTCTACACGGATGCTGATTGGGCAGGAAGCGTCACTGACAGATGATCTACCTCTAGATACTTCACCTTTATAAGGGGTAACTTGGTAACGTGGCGGAGCAAGAAACAGAAAGTGGTGGCACTTTCCAGTGCTGAGTCGGAGTTTAGGAGCTCGAGGAATTACAGAAGTCCTATGGATACGAAAACTCCTAAATGAGATAGGCTTCCTTTTTTAGGATTGTGATATATTTGAAATCACCTCCGGGAAAAGGCCTCATGTTTACTAGGAATGGGCACAACCAAATCACTGCCTACACGAATGCTGATTGGGCAGGAAGCGTCACAGATAGACGATCTACCTCTGGATACTTCACCTTTATTATAACACCCCGATTTTTCAGACGTCCGAGATTTCACCGTGTGTCCCCTTTTTATGTGTTTAATTATGTGATTTTGTGATTCTATATTTTGCGCGACCCTATTTTGAACTCTTTAAGAGTTTAGGGGCTTATTTGTAATTTTCTCTTTTTAGGGGTTTTTGGGTCATTTCTTGTTCGGTCGAGATTTTGACCTCTTTGACACCTCCTTTGCGTTCGGGGCATCGGAACAAGTCCGTAGACTCTAAGTTTGCCCAATTCTGACGTCGTTTTCCCTTTTTACCGTTCGTTTCGCTTGCGAGGACCCGAGATAAAATGCCAGGATCCTCGAAATTTGAGCCAGAACGTTTCAGCTCTCTCTCTCTCTTCTCCCAACCGATCAGCTATCTCTCTCTCTAACAATTTGCATACACTCAAGGTGTAATTACACACACAATCGTAACTTACTCGTTTCTCGACGGAATTCGACGAATCATTAGTGGAAATCGATCATCTCGACGACACCGACTCAACCGCACCAAGATCTCGGCCTAACGATGACCGATGGAGGAGTTATGCTCGATTTTCAGTCGGGGCTGGAAGAGGTGGCGGAGCCGCCACTTTGCCGGCAACTTCCGGAGGCCTCCGGCCACTTTCCCGATGCACGCACCCCCAGGTAGGTTGGGGAACTTCCCGACATTTCTTTTCCCGGTGGTGGCGCAGCCATCGGAGCTATGGTGGGGAGACTTTTTCAAGCAGCGGCGGTTCACGGCCAATTTCGGGGCATTTCTAGTAGAGCTTCGAGGCGGCGGGTACCGGATTCAAGATGTCTTGAGGCGGCGCAACTTTCTGGGTAGGTGGCGCCTCCGGTGGTGCGACGGTGGTGGCGCACGAGCCGTCCAAAGTAAGCGTCGGCGGTGCGTATTACTGTAGCAACGTGTTTTGCCACCGGAAACAACGTAGGTTGATGGTTTTCAAGGTTTTTCGACCCCCTGGTTCCATTTCTGGCATCAGATTTATGAGATTGTGGTCGTAGGTGGTGGTTCCGGTATGGTGCAGCCTTGGTTCGCAATGGGGGTCAGCTCCGATGATTTTTTCCGGCGTTGAGCATAGATATTTCAAAGAGCTCGTCACGTGTAAGTTGATGCCTTTTACGGATTCGATTTTCGTTCACCGGATTGAAAGTAATTGAAGTTTGAAGATTAGGGCTTTCGTAATCTCGTTTTTGAAACTGGAGACAATGGGCTTGGAATTTTCAGAAATTGATCGAGGATTTGGATTGAGGACGAGGAATTCAAGCTAGGATGATGTTTTGGGGATTTTTTCGGCACGTTCCGGCAGTGGCCGAGTGGCGGCCCACCACTGTTCCGGCGGCTCCGGTGGCGGCACTCCGGCGGCTTCCAGGCAGTTTGTTCTTCTGGACGCGGTGAGTCTATTGCCACTTTTAGTTCGTCAATAGGACGCTCGGTTTATTTTCTAGGAATTTATTTGTATAGTTTTGAATTATTTGGTTTAATTGTTTATATGATTTTATTTGCGAAATTGCTTGAGTTATTAATCGTTATGTACGCCAATGTATATGAAATCTTGTATTGAATGAATTGATGACTCGATTTACAATTTGAATCCCGATATGTTAATTTGAGCTATTTATTTAACTTTAAAAAGGGGTGTTAGTGTAATTTTGGAATAATAGAAAATTGTATGACTTGAATTACATGAACCTTGCTATTTGACAAATGGTTATACTAATCTTGACACGTGAAATGAGTTTTATGCAATAAATGAAGTAGTTGAAGCTTTACTTGATTAATTAACAACTCTTGTAATTAAG